>JAPTYQ010000006.1:7043613-7059651 GCA_029814465.1 Ostorhinchus cyanosoma
CCCCACTACTCAACCCCCATGTTCATCCATTCATACCCATTCACACGCACCCCATGTACACACAAGCACACCCACACGCATACCCCTGGAGCACCCCCACCCCCCGGACAGCAAATAGTACCACCATGAGTCCCACCCAAGGTGCAGCAGGCGTACACAGACCCAGTGCCAACCAGAGCCCGAGATGGCAACACCAGTCGGAACTCCTGCACCGGCCCGCCACCCCGCCAATAGCTGCCACACCCCAATGCCGACACACACACACCTTTCTCAGTTCCACCACACTCAGCAGCAGGCAGGCAGATGGCCAGCCAGGGCCCAGGGCCATCACCAACCCCCCCACCAAGCACCCACATCCACACCACAGCCCTCCCTTAACCACCAAAAATACACGCTCACCCACACTCCTGCTCCCCCCGCACACAAATGCACACACAAACACACACTGACATGCCCACACAGTCACACATTCAACTGTAACACAGTTTAAAGTCCGAAATCAGTCTTTCACTTCCAATGCCGAAGGGACTAAAGATGGAAATTAGCCATCGGCTATAATCTTACATATTTACATGTATATGTTCATCAATATGTGTTGTCCATATTTAAAAAAAAAAAAAAAAAAACTCAATCAAAACCATGAGATTAATGATGACTGATCACAGTTTTCAGGCATGAAACTGTGAAACATTTTGACATCAAGCGTTTTAGAAGGTCCATAGGACTGAACCCACAACATGGGCTTGGACCCTCCCGGTGTCAGCTGATGTTTCAGTTTTGGTTCGCCAAACAGCTGATGCCCGTCCACGGCCATGTCAGCACCCGAGTCACAAGAGGACATGGTAAGGACAGTCGGCATCAGTGAGGCCTGGACTGACTTATAAATGTTCTCATAGACATTAACATTAAATACATTTATCAACAAGTGACGTTCGTGTCCTTGTGTCTGTAAAGTGGCTGGAATGTTTGGCATTGATGGGTCCAGTGTCTGGTTGGTCTGGTGGGTAGGGGTAGGGTGGGATGGCCTGTCGGTGTGTTAATTCTTCGTGTGTGTATCTCTGGTGTGCACATCATTTGGAGGAATTAACTTTTTCACAGTAACAGTTTCCTAGTATCACCTCTAAGTGTCGACAAAGGTTCCAAAGCACAAGACGTGTGTACGCCAGCTGTGAAGTTGGTGTGGAGCACCGCACACTTCCAGTCATTTCATTTTTTGTACATCTGAATGTGAGTGTAGAAAAGGGTGTACACCACGTTTTTCTCTGTACGCACCCTTTGTACATGAGGCCCCAGATCTTTACACAATCACAACTATACCATGAACATCATCTGTAGCAGTTCACAATCAATATTTATCTAATAACATGACAAAAACATACAAAAGTTAAATAAAAAACATTGCACATCAGAACTTCAATGACTCTGTCATGGAGGTGATCTGTGTGCATTTCCAGCCGTAAGACCATTTTTATGTCCATGGAGGCCAAGGCAGTGTCCCCTCTGTCCAGTCATATTCCTGCCATAAGTTTCTATTCTTTTGAGGGCAGAGAATTTCTGCTCAACCAGCTAGCTAGCACTGATGGTGGCTGACCGCTCCTCACAATGTCCAGCTTTTCTGGAAAAGTACACCTTGAATATGGAATTTTAAGCATGTACAAGACCAAACAATTTTCCTCTCCTCCAGCCATGGTGGATGTAAAAAAAATTTTTTTTTAAATTCTACCTCAAATGTATTACTAGTTCAATTCAATAAGTGTTATTGGCATGAATCAAAATGAATATTGCCAAAGCTATATCAAATAAGTTTGCTCTCATCATCCAATCAAAGGAAGGATGAAACGGGAAAAGTACGGACTCAAAAGCAGACCACAATGAGTTGAACTCAATTCAACAGTCTTTATTAATTCCACAAGGCACAGGAAAATTGAGTTTAATACAGTTCCTTCTCTTTGAGCGTCTAGCAGCGCTAGCACTCAGAAATATACCAGGTTGGCATAGCACCCGGGTCCATACCATGTTCAGGACAACGTTCACAGCCAGTGAGCAGCCAATGAGGAGCATGCATGGGGAAGAGTCAGGGACCGGCGAAGGTTGATACTGGACAGGTCAGACAGAACCAGAAGAGGAGGCAAAAAACGTGGTCAGGGCGAGATACAGGTCGGAAGCCAGGGAACAGGTGAAGAATCAAGGTCAAACGAAACAGGTACGTTACCACGGTTCAGATGGCAGGCAGGGTCAGGACTACGGAGAGGCAGATCAGGGACAAACAGCTCTTGCATGCTCTTCTATGGGACAGGCAGCAGCAAGTGTGTTATTGCATGGTAAACATCAAAATAAAGCACACACAAGTATATTTCCAACCCTTGTTGCACTACTGTACGTATTTACTTTGTGCCAGTTATGTTTTTGAGTACTGTTGTGGAATGTTTTTCAAAACACACACTGGAGAGAAGTTCTGTAGATAGGAAAGTGATCATTTAGTAAGAGCTGCAGCAATGGAAGTCAGCCTCAGTACGGGTTTGTTTGTGAGTCCGTCGAACCTTAGACCATACAGAAATTCTATAGGAACTGTGTCTGGCCCATCCCCTTGTACCCCTTATCATCATCGAAGTCTAAGCGTCACACGTCTAAAGTGGACCCCAAAGAGACGCTCCAACTAGTCTGTCTGTGATCCAAGCAACTTACACAAAGACCTTCTAAGGTGCTATCGTAGAGAACGCACTGTTCTTACCAGAACATGCAGGGGACAGGAAGTAACATAAACAAGTGTTGTTTATATATGCCAAGGCACCATACAGTGATAAGTTCTACACACAGCAAAAACTAATAAGTTGTAAATCAGTAAAGAGTTATAAATAAAGTTACAAATTTCTTTCATATTCCTCCCTTTTGAATTATTCAAAGGAATAAATCACATAAAAGCATAAAATTTACACATCACTTTTTCCCGTACAGTATCAAATCATCATCATCAAAGTGCTCAGGATCATCATATGAGTCTTGTAAGCATCCGAGACTGTTTTCTGGAGGGGAACATAGTCATGCTGTAGCATAATGAAAGTCTGTTAGCTATAGAGTGCACCATAGGGACAATACAGCAAGATAAAAAAAACAAACAAAAAAAAACAATACCAACAATTCTACTTGCAATCTTAAACTGCCTGGGAGTAAACATTCATGTTACGAAGGACACAGGTGTCTTATACATTTGGAGAAGACCTATGGTCAATATAAAAATCAGCACTGGGACTCCCTCCCTTTTGATCCGTCTGGGTCAAATAAACGGGAAAGAAAAACACAAAAACACATCTATTATAACTACATTAGTATAAAATAGTAAAAAAAAAAAGTCAGATGTAGTAGCAATAACATAAAGACAGCACTTCACAGAATTAAACCTAATTCACATCATGAATCTTTCACAAAAACATCAACTGTATGACTAAAGAAAACCCAAATAAGCAGAGTGATAATGGTGTAAAGCTCAAAGGCAGCACCAATAATATAAAAGTGAGTCTCTTTGCTTAGCTCAGGATTGTCACGTCAGATGGTGTTTTCCTCTGTGTCGCTATGCCTCCGAGGGGAATGAGCATCCTTCCTGTCAGTTAGGCATTGTCCAAGGAATCAGTGTACATGTGGGGCCAGGGATCTTCAGTCACTCACCAGTGACCAGGCAAATGATAGTGTTTGTGTGAGACACCACTGGGGTCGTTATCACCGTTAGGTTTCAGCCAATGAGCCTTGAGGGTGTGGGTGTGTAATGCAAGGTGTCATCCTCTGGGAGGGACTTCAGCACAGTGTGGTTGGAGCAAGGGAGGGGTAGGGAGGTGGAGCAAAAGGTGACACACTAGATGCATTTTCTTGTGTGTGTGATGAAGATCAATCTGTGTCTGCATTAGACAAAGTTTTAAGCAAAGTTTTCAAAAATTGTTTTATGTCCCTAATCTCTGCTTCTGCTTTTTCATCTTCTTCAGTCTTTTTCTTTTTTCCACTCTTAGATCATTTACCTTTTTTAAGCCTTTTCTGGTTTCTGACATTTACCCTTTCTTTAATTTTCAACATTTTTTTTTTGAAAGAGAAAGGTACCTTCAGAAGGAAAGCCATCATGTTCAATCCATTGAGAGACCCATTTTAAATCATCTAGTCCATTTTTATTACTCATGCATTTGAATCTTGGCCCATCCAAATCTGGTGACAAGACTTAAAATTTGCATTTCCCATCTCACAGGGAGAGATCTCAGTTTTGGTCACCGCAGCTGAATCTCTGTTAAGTAACACAAAGACCACTTATTAATGTCCCACTGGGAACATTAATCTTCCACACACGCTGATCTGGGCCGCAATAATGTTAAGACAATGCAATCGTCGAATACCGTACTTTATCAGGAACATTAATTCCCCACGATAAAGAAATGAATCAGTCGGTGTCGACTACTAACTACAAGATTCACAATGTCATGAGTTTAAAATGGTAGAAAATTATCAAGCTTACAATAAGTAAGAAAATGTGGAATTTTGGAAACAAAATTTGGAACTTGAAGAAATATGCAGAAAATCAAAATGTATTTGGTATCTGTCCAATCAGGATTTCTTGGTAAATTAAATTTAATTGGGATTTTCCACATCTTTGAAATCTGTCCTCCATTAATCAGAAAGTAATAATTTACTTAACTTTGTTTGTTGAATTCCTGCATCACGTCACCGTCAAACGACTTGGTTCTCCATCATCGATTTACAATGGTTGTGACCAAAGGTTTTTTTTGTCCTTCGAGGAGGCCACCAACTGGGTCACTGACAGTGTACAACGACCGAGGTCATCCCACTTCTTTTAAACCTGATACCCTTTTAATAATTTGATTTCAGTATACTCATCATTCCCGTTTTGGGGAAGTCACACCTTTTTACCCAGTAATCTGTATACCCCAAGGCCTCTTCCCTGTATTTTCTAAACATAAGTCTTGTAATCAGGGCATCTCTTTCCAATCTCCCATCACTTTTACTCGGCTGGTTTCACATTATCAGTTAGAACATCTTGTAATCGTTTTTTCTTCCTTCGAGTCTCCGCTCAGGCACAAAAATATAAAAACTGCCTACAATAAACTGGTAATTTTTCTCCTTTGAGTCTCACTCAGGTGTAAAAAATTTTATAAAAAGCCCTCCATTGTATCTCATACAGTGGTGACGGGAGATTGGAAGTAAGAGAGCCCATATAATGCCAAATGGAAACTTTCTTACCGTGTGTGGTTATGATCTGGTCCACTTAGGTCAGGATTCCAGTGGTGTCCGGGCAGAGTCCTAGCATCGGTCCCCTTCTTTAGTATCCTTTTTACCGTGGGGGATACGGTCACTTTGGTTCGTAGGATGATCAGTACATGCTTGGAATCCTGTTTGTGACACCAAATTGTCATTGAATGTTTGTCAAACCACACACTGGAGAGAAGTTCTGTAGATAGGAAAGTGATAATTTATTAAGAGCTGTAGCAATGGAAGTCACCCCCAGTGCGGGGTCTGTTGGTAAGTCTGTCGAACCTTAAACCATACAGAAATTATATGGGGCATTCTCCGAATTGGTTCAGATTCAGGGTTGGAAAGTGTGTGTAATTTTTATGCTGTTTTGGAAAAACTGACCATATGCACCACATCTAAGGAACACATATTTATTAAAAGTACAGTCAATTTTCATTTATTTATTTCCATACAGTATTGGAATATATTTCCTCTCCCAAAATTTGTCACAACCGAAACATAGCATTACTTTTAGAATTGAGATAATTATATTAAACTATTAATATCTTTTTCCATTACCCTATGTACAGGCTATTTTTAAAATTAATGGAGGTGGTTTCCACAATTAAATAGATTTAAATTAATATTTTAACATATTTTGTCATGTTGAATTTTTATGATGCATCAAAATCAAACACTATTTTTCTCATAAAATGTATAAAGTTGATTATATTGACTTCACCATTAATGAGAGTTGAAATTACACATACACCTAAACAACCATTATTATGAAATACAGGTTGATAAATCTTTATCTTTTATTTTTGACAAAACAACTGGTGTTTTGGTAGTGACAGCACTGTTTCGGTAGTGACCATAGCATTAAGTTAATAGTATATGGTCTCTACGGTAACAATACAGCAACTCTTTTGGTTAAATATGAACTCAACATGCATCATGTTGAAAATATAATAGACGCAGGATCAATAGATTCTGGCAATTCATTATAAGACTGTTGTCTTTTAAATGAATTGGTCTCATTTTCTGTTTCCATTTATTTGGAAGGACAAATAATACTGACTAATAGAATGAATCAATATACAATGAACCAATCTATCTTATTATAGAGTGAGAATACAAGTGTAGCTATAATATTTGATGTTGGCGTTCAGGCTCTGCTACATATTTTCTCCTGCTCAGCACAATTAGACAACCATCATTAACCATTAAGAGCAGGGACATAGATATCTAATACCGACCCCCCTTGGGGAACAGAACTAACAGCAGAGCCCACTGGTGGTGCTGGGTGGGTGGTTATTATTATTATTATTATTATTATTATTATTATTATTATTATTAATAATAATAATAAACTTACCACGCTACGCCTTTTTTAAGACGTATCTATGAAGAGTAGTATTGGATTAGTTGTTGTATCGCATCTGTGCTTTCTTCTACTGCTGTAGCATTAACCAGTATGCCTTTCTTGACCTCAGCATCTTCAGGCGTGAGTTCCTCTAGATGATCATGCTTGTCTGGCCATTCCTTTTCTGGTTTACGCAGGAAAAAAGGCCCTGAAATCCACATCTAATTTTTCATGAAGACGCTCACCCTTTATCTCCTGGATGCATAATCAGCAGGACTTAACTGTGTGTTGACGTAGCTCCATTGCTGTACTGTTGATGCTTGCAAGATTATGGCAATCCTGTTTGCCACGAAGGTCTTAAATCGGATGTTCTCATTTGATATGTACTGTGCTATCTGTCCAAAATCTGGATTCTGACAGTGGAAACTGTAATTCTTTCTTCAACATGACATCCACTTTCACAGCTAAAGCAGCAGCTGTCTGCTCCAACCGTGGGATAGTGGTGGGTTTGAGAGGGGCAACCCTTGCCTTTCCTAAGACAAATGAGCAGTGTACCTAGTTACTGCTGTTCTTCTGAATTAAATATGTAACAGTACCATAGCCTGTTTCGCTCGCGTCACAAAAGTGATGTAGCTGAGCCTGAACTGTTTTCCCAAACTCTGGTGGCTTAAAACATCGATCCACTCCAAAGCCAGTGAGCTGTTGAAGTTCTTCAATCCACCTTCTCCATTGTTGTAAAAGATGTTCTGGCACAGTGTCATCCCAGCCTGTTCTTAATCTACACAATTCTTGTAAGACGTTTCTAGTAGGCAGTATGACTGGTGACAACATCCCCAATGGGTCATAGACTGAACTCATCGTAGACAGGATTCCTCTCCTGGTGAGAGGCTTCGGCTCTATGTTCACAGGAATTTGAACTGACCTGACCTAATACACCACTGTACTCCCAAACCTCTCTTGATGTTGAGTGAATCCTGGTCAAGGTCAAAGTCTTTAACTTCTGTTTCCCGGTCCTCAAGTGGAATGTTTAACAACATATTTTGATTGTTAGTCGTCCATTTTGTCAGTCTAAAACCTCTTGTTTGACAGATGGCCTTCAAGTCTTGAAATAGTTTGATTGCTTCTTGTTCAACTGATCTCAATCGTCTACATAAAAGTTATTTAAGACTGTCCACTACTGCTGCATCAAAGGTGTTCTTGTTGTCTTCGGCACACCTTCTCAATGCATAACTCGTGCAGTTTGGTGGAGTAGCACAAAACAAGTGTACCTCCATTCTGTACTCTTGCAGCTCTTGTAAGATGTTGCCCTCCGGCCACCACAAAAACCTCAGGAGGTCAGCATCTTCTTTCACTTGATGGAACATTGATTCCACATCCGCCATGACTGCGACTCGCTCTTGACGGAATCTAGTTAAGACACCAACCAGACAGCTTGTCATGTTAGGTCCCTGCAGTAATTGTTCGTTGAGTGTGGTTCCCTGATAAGAAGTGCCACACTCGAATACCACTCACATTTTGTGTTTCTTAGGGTGGTAGACACAATGATGAGGAATAAACCACACCTTTCCATCACTTCTGTTTAGTTCTTCATTTGGGACCTTTACAGCATAGCCCTTGTTTATCACATCATTCATGAAGCTGATAGTCCTTCTTGAACGTCTGATTTCTCAGAAGTTTCTTTTTCATGTTGAGTGCTCATTGCTCTGTCATTGCTTTGTTATTGGGCATTTTAACATCTTTGTTCGTCAATGGCAACCCAATAGAGTAGTGGCCATTGCCTAGATAGTAAAGCCGATCTTTGTTGTTTTCTGTTTTGCTTTCTATGCAGTGCTCAAACGCTCTCATGAAGAGACGGTATTCTAATGGATCTCCCGTGTAAACTGGAATGTTCAGTGATGGCAATGTAGATAACCTTTGATGCTTTATTAGGCTTTCAGTGATGTCGTTTTGGTGTTGCATGACAGTAACCAGATTATCAGCATTTACAGAATTGTCTACTGAGGTGACGAAAGCTTGCATCACATCTGTGCCTCTTCCACTAGTGCGGCTATGCTGAGTACCACTGCTGGCTACAGTGCTCTGATATCACACTTCCTTGGAGCAGACATTAGTACATCCACTCTACTGCCTTTGGTTCTACTTGACACATCAGAACTTTCATATTTTCTTAAGACGGCTAATTGTGCATCAGTTGCAGAGAGCCCTACCTGTAACTCCAATTGTTCTTTTTCAACCCTGAGCTGTAGTTCATGCTCCTCTAAAGTCTGTTTTTTTCTCAATGTAGCTGACTTGGCTAACAGAGCTTCTCTTTCCAGTTCAACCTTTAAGCGCTCAGCACGAGCTGACGATGTTGCAGAAGTTGCAGAGACAGACTTAGCTTTTGTATACTTCATGGATGTGACTGACACACTATCTTCAGGATGTATCTCATCGCTAGCCTTATTAGCCTCCTCTCTGTGTATTTTTGCATCGTGTAACCATGCTTTCACTTGTTGAAGAAAGTCTCTGTGCTCATTATTTCTTGGTTCAAACCAATCCCTTTGAAGTGTCTTCATATTATCTACACATTCAATCTGGCAGAATAAGTCTTTAACATTTGCATTTATTGCACTGAATTTCTCTATCAGTGTTTTATACTTGGCCAACAATTCTTTGTCTATGATTTCCACGTTTGCATCATCATCCATTAAAGCATGCATTTCATTCCTTTTCTCAATCAGTTGTCCAAATGCAGCTTTTCTAGAGCTTATTTTTGTTTGCAAGTTATGTTCCAAAGCCTTACGTGTTGGTTTGACCACTTACTTTTCCTCAGTTAGGCTTACCGTGGCCTCCGTTCCTGTTTCTGTCATGATTGTTGCAATAGTCCATCCGTTTTTTTTACAGGTTCCACTCGTAAAAGTCATGCGGCAGCAAAGACGAACTTGTTGAGATGGTTAGCACACTCTCCACATTGCACTCATCGGCCACGAGCGCAGCGAATGATCAGGCTAGTTGAGAAGTTATTTCCTCGTGAATCTTCGTTCGTGTTCCACTTTCAGCAAACCTCTCCCAAAGGCTTCTTGTCCAATGTCAAGAAAGTTTTCTTACTAATGTAGAGGTTTATAATCTAGAGAATTTACAGCGTAAGCCTTCGCAAATTCTTAAGATTATAAACCTCTACACTAACGTTACTTTACCGTAGAAACTCCATAATTTGTAGTTATAGTGGTTAAATCTCAACAGCTGAGACTCCTATTTTTTGGGGCATTTTGTGTTTGATGCAGGTTCTTGTGTCGGCATGGTGTCAAAATCCAGTTATCTCCTACCCCTAACCCCAATATAACACCTACAACATAACTGGGCCTGGGCAAAATGCCCCAAGAAACAAGAGTCCCCTCAACAGCTGGTGAAGTCAAGTGAGCTAACTATCGGGCTACAGCTGAAAATCAAACGGTGTATAAAATAAAAACTTACACAAATGCTAACCCATACCAAAGAAAACAGAATTTACATCATAAATGTCCATTAATACAGGAAATATACTTGATCATTTGAAAGACGATATCTTATTAAGTTAAGTTGGAGTTGTAGATGAGCAGCAACAGAAATAAATGTGTTCCGATGCTGCAGTACTCAATGTTTGGAACTATTGGTGCTTCCTATACCCAGAAGTATGCCCATAGTTTGTCCTTTTTTTCCTTAATTTTTTACAATGGGAGTCTCTGGAAGTGTTGCCATTCAGCTTTCTCTACCGCCGTGGCTCTGTGATATAAAACTGAAATCTACTTGGTTAAAGAAACAGAAGCTACTGTATACAGTTTAAATTACATGAGCCTTCACTACTCATTCTGATGGCCCAGGGCAGATTAGATTAATGCTCACAACACATAGTAACTGAAATGTCTTTTAGATATTTTTATTGCAGTCTTATCATGGTACAGATTTAAGATCTCCTGACTGGTACACTATGCTTCATTTTTTTTGTATTAACATGACAAACACACATTCAGACATAAAAAGAAAAAAAAAACAAAAAACACATTAATTCACTTAAATCTGATTGGACAAAATACTGGAAGTAGTGCAGCCAAGAGAAACACTAAGAAATGAAGATAATAGTAATAATAAACTAATAAAATTTAAAGGGACAAATATAAGAATTTAGGCAGTAAATGTAGGTCAGTGTTTCTGATTATGTATATTTACGACAGGAGAGAAAGCCTTGCTGGCCCTGATAACCCACCACAGGTTTTATTTAATGTAAGTACACTCAAACAATTTTTAACAATTGCATTTAAAATTTCTATTTATTTAGAAGTTCTTCACTGCTGATCAGGACAGTAATTATTAATATGATTATTAATTCATTTAGGATTAATTAAAATTAAAGGACTTGGAATTAATATCACAGCACCCATTATTAGTTATTGAATATCGATTATACTCAATAACTAATAATAATCTATTATTCGATGTAATGCTACGTTCATAATGTCACCAATGAGCCCATGTTTTACATCTGAAATGATAGTAAGTTACACAAAGACATATTACTTTTTTAATACTCTTTTTTATATTCAGTCTACTCTTTATGTAATTTAGCTCAAATCTTCTGTGTTATCAGATTAACCCATTCCACATATTCAGGTCTTACTTTGGTTTTCTAGTGATCAAGGATCACTGCCAATTTAACCGAACCAGGTTGTCATAAGTTTGAGGCAAATTGGATTTGTTAACGCTAATATATACACATGTATACTCAATGCTGTTGTATATACAAAATTTATGTATTTAAAGAAAATAATACATTCATTAGTATCTCTTTCTCACTTGTTTCATTTAAGTTTGATTGACAAATACGCATCACGATTCATTTATTATGTCATAGTAAATCCAAGTTGGAGGCAATTTTGAATGCAACTACAATTTCTAATTATAACATTTTTATATGTATGAAAATGTCTTATAAAATATAGCTGATAGTTCTCAGTGTTAGATCTATACTATAACACAGTGGTATGATGTTGGTATTATTTTGCATTTCCAAAATTGTCTTGTGTTGAGTCTTTTTCTCAGGGTAGCTAAATATTACGATATTTTTAAAAAAATAATCAAAAAACAACCCAAAAAACTAATATTAACTTTAACTGTTTTCCTTACTTTGAGAAAGGACTGTAAAATACTATGCCCATGATTACCCATGTACATGTTCCCCTCAGAGTGTGTGTTTTAAGCCTTGTGCTGATGTTTTGGTTACAGGTTACCAGCGACAGCTCAATTACAAACATAGCAACGGTGCTTACAGCACGTTTGGAGCAGGAGATGGCAATACATGGTGAGAATATCAGAATTATCTGTACATTAGTGCAGCGCTTATGAGTTAAGTGAATTTTGTTTGTAAATGTCCGTCTCAGGTTGACAGCTTTTGTCTTGAGATCCTTTGCAAAAGCACAGTCATTCATCTTCATTGATCCAAGTGTTATGGAACAGTCTAAGGCATGGCTGGAAGGAAAGCAGCGAGAAAATGGCTGTTTTCAGCAAGTGGGAAAACTGTTTAACAACAGAATCAAGGTACAATAATGTCCCTTTAGAGTCTGAACTACTCGTACTAATAGTTGATCCTTTGTTTCTGAGGAATCAAATGTACATATTAAGTGTTTGCCACATTTTCCTTCATATTATGGTACAGAAATAGTTCATGACTGTTTGTATATTGGAGGCTTTACAATAATAATGTGTTGTTGGTGTTTCATCTCTACAGGGTGGTGTGTCTGATGACGTGACTCTCAGTGCTTATATCACTGCTGCAATGTTGGAAAGAAATGTGGCGGCAGATGTGAGTAGAAATATCTACATACATCCAGTACATGTTTTATATATCAACATATCCTATGTCAGTGTCAGTGCTGTCAGTGGTAAAACTAATATTTAACAGTTCATTTTGATCATGACATTCTGAATACCATTGCTCTTAGATCAGTTATATGATCGTTGATGATTAGTGCTCAAAATGTCAACAGTTTGAATAAGCTCTAAGATAGGAGCTATAACCATTTAGTTGATAAAGTAAGAAGAAGATAGGGAACACCAAAACACATGGAGGCATCTTGGCAAGATAACAAAGTAGATGAAAAAATACCACCATCTGAAAATTCCCCCAGCAGTTCTATCCTGTTGATGGTGAATGAGGATATTTGTAACAGTATAGTGTTACTGATCTAACGTTTAATGTTACTGATCTAACATTTAATAACTTCTGAACCACTAATCCTGTCAATATACTGAAATAATTCATCTAAAACGCAGTTTCTCAACTTTTCATTATCATCAGATATGACCCATTTGGATATTGCAGATGAGGCCCTGTAGTGAACATGGAAACACTGTCATCTTCTGCAACATTGATTCAACACTAAAATCTATTAAGTTTGATAAATGGCAGTGGTTGTAAACACTTGTTGTTAATGTTCAATTAATGATACATTTTGCTGAAAAAGACACCTTTTCCCTGTTTTGATGTAAAAGACTGATCTTTTATGAACGTCTACTTTAGCTGTAAATTAAATACAGCAAAATATTTGATTTTGATTGAAAAAAGCAAAATGCAGAGGTTGAGTTTTTGACCACTGGTGATTGATCAGTTAGGTCAGCCCTTCGGTGAACTGGAGGCATGTCCAGGGTGTACCACGCCTTTGCCCATAAATAGCTGACATAGGCTCCAGTAACCCTTGTGTCCCTTGTGAGGATAAAGCGGGTTCAGATAATGACTGAATGAACGATCACTTAGGAATGGTTAAATGTAGAAAATTTTGAATATTAAATTCTTTAAGGGTGACATTTAAGACATTTTGCCCATTCCTCATGTTTCACAGTAACATTATCGAGAAAATGCTAAAAGTTTTGTGCTTTGAAATGTAATTGTCTTTAGTTAAACAATATAATAGAATTCAGTACATATAGCTGTCTCCTGAGAATGTCTCTAATGTAGTGGTGTGTTTTTTGCAGAGTCCTGTTTTGAGAAACAGTCTGTCCTGCCTCAAAGCATCCATGAGGGACCTGACTAACACCTACACCACAGCTCTGATGGCCTACGTCTTCACCCTAGCAGGAGACATGGAGGGCCGTACTCTTCTTCTGGACCATCTAGACAAAGTTGGAGTTTCTCAGGGTGAGTCATCCTCCTGTAGTAAATCACTGTCATATTGTGAGGGTCACTTACGTTGTATGGCTGTGTGTTGATTGCTGATTGTAGGAGGATTCCTTCACTGGTCTCAGACAGCAGAAGACACATCAGCCTCATTGTCCGTGGAGATCAGCTCTTACGTCCTGTTGGCTAAACTCAGTGCTTCTCCATCTACGGAAGATCTGGGCTATGCCGCCAAAATTGTCAGATGGCTGACGACCCAGCAGAACTACTATGGAGGTTTCTCCTCAACACAGGTACAGATTAAACAAACTCAATAATTGACTTCCACTTCCAAGGACCACTGCAGAATTATTCTGCCCATTAAACCCAGACTACTTTTTTTTTCATAGTTTGCTGTTACAGGGATAGTGAACAGCCTTTTGTGTGAATGTGTTGGTTTCTCTCCAGGCATCTCTTAAAACTCATTTTATGCACTTACTTGTATATAATGTGGTCCTTTTTTTTTTTTTTTAAATCCTTCTATTCTATTGTTTTACTGCTTTCAAGTTGGGAGTACTGTTCATTCTTGTTTAATTCATTTTGTCTTCTTGTTTTTTAAATTCTTTTAAAAAAAATTGTTATTCTTTATTGACAATTGTATTACATTCACATAATCTCTATCATTTACAAAATATACAAGATGAAGTAACAGGAAAAAATAAAAAGCAACTATGTACAATTAGGGAGTGTTCCTTTCTATTAAAAAAATAACAAAGACAAACTAATGTGACAAACCTATGGAGCATTTGCATAATTAATCAGTTTTTTTCAAGTATGAAGTGACATGTCAATTTTCCATGTTGTACATGTCCATTGTCATGTCATCATTTACGTTTGGGCTCTGTTGTGATAACTCCCCTCTGATGCAAACCTTTTTAGCTGCAGTCAGAAAGATGTTTTGTATTTGCCTATTTTTGGCCACTTATGAGGTATTGTCCCATAATACCATATATCATTTTAAAACTTAAGTGGCACCACAACTTAAAAAAAAAATAGAACGTAGGACATTATGTGTCCTCCTCCAGTAGTCTTTGGTAACAGGACAATCCTAGAAAATGGTTACATTTTAGTTCTTACATTTCCTCCTACATTAAGGGTGGGATTTCTGAGAGGGTGCAAATAAATAATAAGATTTTTCAGCTGTATTCCCTCCACTTTTTTAAACTAGTACATTTCCAGTGATATCTCCATATCTTATTGTCTATTCTTCCTCAGAAATACCTTTTTCTATTTTGAAATTTTTGTTTTTATTCCTTGTGGTTTTGTGTTTACTCTGTGATGTGCTGTTGTCTTTTACCACTGATTTTCTCTTTTTGTATTCTTTAATCTGTTGTTTTACATCACTCACCATGTATTTTGCATCTTTTTATCCTCTTGTTTTTAACTTTATTGTCTACATCTTGCATTTGTTTGGCCTTTTGGGTTTACTTTTTCTGTTGGTACATCACCTTCTGACTTTCTTGGTTTTGCTTCACCTGATAAAACACACGCACAACCAACTGTTAAGTGTTAAAACACTAAACCACTCGTGTTTTTTAAGGGATATAGTATTATTACATGTATATGATAGAATAAGTTGATTGTAAACATTTCCCAAAATGGCATGTATGCATTTACTTTGCAAAATAGAGATACTGTTAAAAACTACACTACTATACAAAAGTCTTTGTCACATTTCGGATTGAAATGAGCATTCATCTTTAGTGTCATTCATGTTTCTTCACATTAAAGAAAATACAGGGAACATGTGCCCAACCTTAAAAGGCATGCACAAACTGAACTAAATTGGTTGTAAAAGTTAAAGTCACTATTTACAACCCATGACAAGAAGACAATACTGTGCAATAGATGACTTTTGCACAGAATTGTACATAAATGTTGGATGTGTGTTTTGACAGTGTCAGTTGGTTTAGACACAAAAATAACTTGATTAGGGAAACATGACATAAACACTGGTCTCTGGATAGTAAGTAATCAAACTTTATCCCCAGCTACTTCCTTCTAGGGATGGTCCCCAATCATTGACTCACTTGCATGACGTTTTATATGCACTTTTTTAGACAAACACTAGAGGTCACCAAAAGAAAGCATGTAAGCCCTGGTCATCTGAAGCCTCTTTAATCCATAAAGACTTACGCCCCGTCCCAAAGTTCCCCCTTCCCCTACACATCTTCCCTATCCCTCCGTTTCGAGTGAAGTTTTGAAGGGGTAGGGTGTCCCATTTCTCTTTAGCATCGAGGGGGAGTGGACATTCTGTCCCTTGAAAACGAGTCAGCTTGGA
>JAPTYQ010000006.1:7090717-7114672 GCA_029814465.1 Ostorhinchus cyanosoma
CCAGACAACATAGCTCCTGGGGTCATTCGGGCACGCAAACTCCCCCACCACGGTAAGGTGGCAGTTCAAGGGGGAGCTGAATGTTTATAAGCTGTGTAATTTCCCTGCTGAGCCAGACAGCAGAAAGCAAGAATTTGGATGAGTATGGTCTGTTGTCTCAATATTCTTTACATATGTAACAATAGATCTGTTTTTAACCCCAAATCAGTTGCTTTTGTGTTCATTCAAAATTTCTGTCCAGAGTGCATTATTCCCTGGCAGCCTCAACAACTTCTTTGGCCACTTTGAAACTCAAAACAACACACCAGCTCAGAGGACCACTTCTCCTTCAGATGAGTAGACCATGTGTCTAGCTCCAGCCAGCATGTAGGACTTTCTCCAGGGTCAACCCACAAAAGGTTGCTGGACCAGACAACATACAGTATCTGGTCATGTTTTGAAGGAGTGTGCCAAATAGCTCAAGAATGTCCTCACCGACATCTTCAACCTTTCCCTGAGCCAAGATGTTGTCCCCACTTTTCAAAGTGGCAACAATAGTACCCGTCCCAAAGAAACCTCAAACATCCAGCCACAATGACTATCGGCCTGTGGTACTGGTCTCTTGGATTCAAAGAACTCATACATGTGAATGCTGTTCTTAGATTTTTGTTCAGCATTCATAGAATCAACCCCAGCAGTTAACACAAAAACTCAGATACATTGGACTCAAAACCAAGTGGGTGCTGGACCTTTTCACAGAAAGGCCACAAAATTTGCAAGTTGTCAGTAATACCTCCAGGACCATCACACTGGGGCCCCTCAGGGACGTGTGCTCAGCCTACTGCTATTTACCCTGCTGACCCACGACTGTGCACATCATCAAGTTTACAGATTCTATGACTATGGCGGGCCTCATCACCAGCAACATTGAAGCCAATTACAGGAATGAGGTGAGCCACCTGGTCCAGTGGTGTATGGATAACAGTCTCTTCTTGAATGTGGGGAAAATCAAAGAGGTTGTGGTCAACTTCAGAAGAAAACACAAGCAGCACCCTCCCACTTACCATCAGCAATGCTAATGTGGAGGGAGTGAGCAGCACCAAGTTCCTGGGGCTGCACATCACAGAGGATCTCTCCTGGACAGACAATGAGATATCACTGGTCAAGAAGGCTCAAACACACCTCTTCTTTCTCTGCAAACTGAGGAGAGCACATCATATGCTCCTTCTACCAATGTACCATTGAGTGTCCTCACTGGCTGCATCACTGTATGGTACGGAGGCTGCACTGCCTGCTGCTGAAAGACTTTGCAACACATAGTGAATACAACTAGCAAGGTCATCAGTACCTCTCTTCTCTCCCTCACAGACGTTTTCCACACCTGCCTCACCTACAGAGCCATCAGCATGGCTAGTGACACCTCTCACCTTTTGCACTCCCTCTTCAATTTCCTGCCTTCAGGAAAAAGGTACCCAAGCCTCCACGCCTGGTAGACAAAACTGTTGAACAGCTTTGTCCATCAGACTGTCAGGATACTGAACTCTGTCCAACTACCTCCCCCCTCTCTCCCGGACTATGATGCACTCCCACATTTACACAGGGGTCCATCACAACTGTTGTGCATTTAAGACTCAGTAGATTAGCTGCTGACTGATTTCGACACTTTTTTTTTAAACAAACATTGCAGTATTACCATATATACTGCTGTAGACAAATCTGCTGCTGTTTGTTTCCATTATGCACTTCCTCACCTCATAACCATTGCTGTATTGCACTAATGCTGCTACTGTAAACAGACTGACATGTACACATTATATTCTGCCATAGTTTATGCTTTATACCTCTCATTCCTATTCTTATTACTGTGTGCTTGCATGTAATGCAAGGCACAAGGTACCATTGTATTTTTTACCATGTGCTTGTGTGCAATGCAAGGTACAAGGTACTATTGTTCATCATATTTATTACCATGTGCTTGCATGCAATGTAAGGCACAAGGCACTATTGTTCAGGATATTTATTATGACTGACTTATCACCATTATGTTTGTATGCAATGCAAGGCACAAGGTACTATTGTTCATCATATTTATTACTGTGTGTTTACATGTAATGCAAGGTACAAGGTACTATTGTTTAAATATATTGAATGAAGTCTGAATATATGGAATGAAAGTCTGAATATATTGAATGAAGTCTGAATATATTGAATGAAAGTTTGAATATATGGAATGAAGTCTGAATATATGGAATGGAAGTGCGAATATATGGAATGAAAGTCTGAATATATGGAATGGAAGTGTGAATATATTGAATGAAGTCTGAATATATTGAATGGAAGTGCGAATATATGGAATGAACCTCGACTTTACAGAACTCAAACCCAAGCCATGCTCTGACCTCCAAGCCCCGCTTCCCCGCATTAAGCCAGCTCCTGCGGGCCTTGGAGGGGCTTTAACCCGCGGTGAACCACCAGACCAAGCCACACCTCCATGGACCTTGGATCTATTTCTGAATAATGCTCTCATCAGGTCCCAGCCATCAATAACTACACATTTGCATTCTTCTGCTGTTTATATTTTTTTTATGCTGGCGAGTGTCATTTTCTTAGACTTCATTAATACTAACCCTAACTCCCACATCACCGCATCCTATCCTGCAGGAAGCCGGGCTACAGGGTCCGATCGGCAGCTTCTGTCGGGCTGATAGACCGGTGCTAAACTGCTGTGACCTGCTACACCAAGATGCAGACCGGACCACCAAGCTCCAGGGTTTCCATCAGCTACGTTTAACTAAAACGCACCTCGGAAGACCAGTTCCATGCTGGTGCTGAAGCAGGGCTTGATGCGGGCTGTGAGCTGGTTTCAAGAACGGCACCAACTACACACACTTACATTTCAGTCCCAGCCCTATGTTGTAAACACCTCCCTGTAACTCACTCATTCCGGTCTACCTGTCTGTCTGTTTGTCTGTCCATTTATCTGTCTATCTATCTAGGGCTTTTATTCTAACACTTTTACTTCCTGGTCAGGTGACAGTCCTTATTCATTTATTAAACCACAAAAACCACAAAATGAAATGAAATGAAAAAAACAAGACCGGCCGTTTGTCCATTTTTCAAGCAGTTAAATCCTGTCTAACAACGATTTATACTTTCTTTCAATCATACCCTGACTGAATAGCGGTCGCTTTGCAATGCATTATGGGAGCTTGTCCTTGCACCATGAGTAAAATGGGTTGTGTGTTTGGTTTGGTTCATGTTCGTCACAGTAACATCTGCCCACTGAGGGTGTGTGATCTACAATAGAACTGCTCATATCTGATGTTTTGTATATTCTTGATATACTCTATTTTTTATATGCTCTATTGATGAATAATAAATAAATTATTGAGGAAAAAACCCACACTTCACACTCACAGATTTTGTAGTTGTTCTAACTTCCAGGTGAACTGTCCGTGTTCTCTTCTATGTCCAGTGGGTATTCTTCATTGTCAATGTCCACCTCCAATACTTGTGCGCATTTGTTCAACGTCTCCCGTCTTTGGCATTTCCTCTTGGTTTACATTCACCAGTCATGGTTGTTTCAGCTCCTTGTGAGTAACATTGTGTTAGGCTTTAGCTGTTGTTTATAGCTCGAAGCACCAATGAGCGCTTTATCCAGCCATGGGAGATGGCAGTCCTCCAAAGAGTCCGGAGTGAAATCACAGTAAAAGCTGTGGGTCCTTGAGAAGTTGTGCTCTTCTACACACATTTTCCATTGTTTTCTAATTTTCTTTTCTTGTTCAAAGCTGTGGATACATACAATGGTTCCTTTGTTGCCTTTAGACTGGAAGTTACAACCAAAAGCCACACAATGAGGTATTTTTGCGTCGCGTTGACTCAAGGACAACCTTTTGACGTCATCGTTCCAGAATGCAATGCACGCAAAAATAATGGTCACTCCTGTCAATAGAATTATGTTGTAAACAATAAGGTTTTTTTATATAAATAACACATATTTATATTCTTATAACAATTTTATTTAGTAGTTGAGTTCAGTCTTTGTATTTTGAGACCTTAGTCTTTATAGCCAGTGCAATACATCACACCTTGGTTACGGAACGCAAGGTGTTCCTTTTACAAAGCATTACGGAATCATGATCCCACCTTCATCACAGCTCTATTACTACCTCCAGAGGTTTTACAAAGCTGTGACAGAGGTGGGACCAAACGATTCCATGATTTTGCTTACACAGACGTTGTTCCAGACTAAAGGTGAAATATTCCACGAAAACAAGTGCTCTGTAAAAGGGGTTTCTGATCATATTTGTCCTGTCTTAGAGATTACTCTTTGAGATGAAACTGATGTTGCCACTAAACAGAGCTTCTTAACCATGACATTGGTAAGGCTGGTGTACACAAGGGCCCAGCTTTTCCACCACATAAGGGAATCTTCATTTTTAGGAAGATTCTTCTCCAGTTAATCCTGCATCTCCATTTTTTTTTGTCTTTCACTAATATTTCCTTCTCCCTGATACAGCAGTAACCTGCAAGAATTTTTGAGATTGGATGTATGGTTAGGGATTTACAGCAATTTGTTTGAGAATTGGTTTCTTAGTGAATTTAACATGGACACCCTTGTCTCCTCGATAAGGAGCCATGTTACAAACTCTACAAAGAACTCTTCATAACTCACATTTCTGGGAATTCATCAATAAGAAAGACTTAAATCTTCTTTGTCATCTGTAGGCTTCCCTCTGTATCACTGCTAAATGGCAGCGTCGTGACTGACAGTGAGAGAGAAGACGCAGAGAGGTTCTTCATTCGTTACTACTTAGATTACCCAGAGGAGGAGCTCCCTTGCAGGTACATTCTCTCCTCTGCCTCTCTACACTCTGGATAACCCCTTAACACCTGAATTTACACAAGAGTATATTAAAAAATATATATTATTTGTGTTTTTGCTTTCAAGTAGATGCTAAATTAAGTGGATTAAGTAAATTAAGTTTGACAGTAGCACATAAAATAGATCTACTTTTGGGTATGGTGCATATTTGCGGCAACAGGCAATAAAAAAAAATAAAAATTTTCTGGTCTGAGCTGTAAAGAAGGTTTTATTGATGACACATTATTTCAGTATCCTCTCTCTAGCACCAACAATTTTAACTATTATTATCCAAACAAACAGTGCTTAAGCCTTTAATTTGGTACATGGGAGTCAAACTCATTTTAGTTCAAGTTCCTCACACAGACCAATATTATCTCTAGGAGGCTGGGACCAGTAAAATGATAACACAATAATCTATAAATAATGACAACTCCAACTTTTTCTCTTTGTTTTAGTGCAAAAAAGTTAAATTGCATAATGAAAATGTTTACACTTACAACTATCCTTTCACAAAAAATGTGAATAACCCTGAAAATCTATGAACAATCTAAGTAAAATTTTAACAATAGTATACTTCAGTTTATGATTTACACATGTGCAGTTTAGGGCAAAATTATTAGCCCCCCTAAAAAAATGTCATTGTTTTAAAAGTATTTCCCAAGTGATTTTAAACAGAGCAACACATTTTAAAACAATGTTTTTAGACATCCTACTTTTTTTTGGATGCTTACATTATTTTAGTTTGCAGACAGAAATGAAAATATTCCACAAAAAAACAAAAACAGGTTCAAAATTATTAGCTCCCCGGAGGCTAATAGTCAATTGTGTATCCTTTTTGCTAGATAACAGCCTGTAATTTTTTGTTGCAGTTTTCAACAAGTCTCTGACACTTCTTTTGAGGAATCCCAGCCCATTCTTCTTTGGCAAATCTCCCAAGATCCTCCAGATTTGATGGTCTTCTGGCATGAGCGTTCTTCTTTAGGTCACCCAACATATTTTCAATGGGATTTAAGTCAGGGCTTTGTGCAGGCCATGCAATTCCATTCACTTTGGTTTTCTGGAGATAGTTCTTCACCAAGAACCTTCACCAAGAAGTCTTTGGAATCTTTGGCTTCCTACCTCTACCAGGCTTGCGCTTTACTGTGTGGCTGTATTTGAAATTCTGGATCGGACTTCTCACTCCAGTTCTTGATACTTGGAAATACTTGGATAGTTTTGTATAACCTCCCCCTGCTTTGTGTGCATCCATAATTCTTTTTCTCAAGTCCAAACTGATTACCCCGCCCCCCAAAGGGGAGGTGAGGGTATTGTTTTTTATTTTATTTTTTATTTTTTTGTCTGTTTATTTTTCAGCAACTTTACACAAAAACTACTTGACCAGCTTCTAGGGAATTTTCAGGAAATGTGCGAGGTGGTCTAGAATAGATCCCATCAAATTTTGGTGAATGTAGGTCAAAGGTCAAGGTCACCATAATGTATTTTCACAATAATAAGAGATAGGGCTGATCAGGTAAAACATTTGCGAGGGGCGGGTTTTGTTGTGCCTGGCACCACTTGTTTCTTTAGTTTTTGGTATGGTGCTTTCTCAACTGACAGCTCAATGACCCATACTGAGGCTTTTATACCATGTTTTAACTTAAATGCTGTGTGAAATCACCTGATTCACCTAATCGCCTTTGAGTGGTTTGTGCGGTGACTTAATAAATGGTGATTTCTTAAAAGGGTCTAATAATAATGTCCCTGGTTATTTTTGTTTTTTCTTAAATAATAATTTTTTTGGTATGCAAATATAAATACTTTGTGCCTTCTAAAGACAACTACTATTTTCAGAAATGTTATATTGAAAATTCCTTGCTCTGTTAAAAAAGTACTTGGGAAAATCTTGAAGAAACTTCAAATGTCATAGGGGGGCTAATAATTTTGCCCTCACCTGTTTATTATAACTTAAAGATCACTGTGGATCTACAAATGCCCAACACATTTAGAAACAGGCATCTGAAACTGAAAAAATATAGCATTTAACTTAGCCATGTGTTGACAAAAACAGCCGTAACTCTACACAAAATTATGGCATTATTATGGCCATATCCATACCCTGGTTTAGGTAGAGTATGTAATTCATGCCTACCATTACTGAGATTATTATTATTATTCCACCGACCAGCTACCCATAAAACATTGTTGTGCTCATCCTGGTCTGCGTAAAAATAAAGGGCAAAAATTGCATTTATATCTCAGCATTTTATGTTTATAATGATTATAGAAATGAACAGCAATGGTATTTCCTAAAGAAAATGCCTGCGTGATGAAGCCATCTAACTAGAGTACTGATTCACTAGCACCATTTTTTTTATAGCTGCATGTCGCTAATATGTTGCAAACCGAAACATTCAAATAACTTTAAAATTATTCATCACATATAATCTACTTCAATATATATGCTGTACAAGCACACAATAAACTAGTGAGTATTTTTATTTTGGCACAACTTACCTTATATGCAAAACTGTATCCACTTTTATAGCCTCCTTTTTCATGTGTCAGAAGTGGGAGCTTCTGCTTTCATTAGCTGGTATGTAGGTCTGTCACCAACCGATCTGATGAGAAACATGTTCCTAGGAACATGCTGAATATGCCTGAACTGTTTTTGGGAGAATATATATGCTATCTCAGCTGTTTCCATGATGGAAACGGTATGTCATGTATTTATGCCCAGTGGAGTTAAGGGGTTGATGTAGTGCTTTTGGCCGTAGGTCATGTATGGACTGTCCTGCACAAAGGCATTAACTCAACCTGCTCTTTGCTTTTTTCTACTGAAGATACCATTGTCTGGTGACCAAGTATGGCAAGTTGGAACCACTCGCTGAGATTGATCTCCGACCTCGCTGCCATGCCCAGGTAGAGGTGCACTGCGAGGAAAAAGTGGAACAGGTGTGTTTAATATCAGACTCATTGTGCCTGTTTTTGTCTTCCATTCGTACCTGATCTTCATTAAACATCATTAGTACATTGCTCTGCCCATACATTGTAAAACATATGGCTGCCTAAAATGTTTTTTAACAAGCTTAATATTATTATTAACAAGCTTTAAAGTTGGAAAATATAAATCAAAATGTATTTCAGAAAATTTTAACAAATTTACTTTTTGCGTCATAAATATTTAATATATACACATTAATTTTACAATAAAATAAAAAAGTGTTTGATTTAACACATTCATGTTGGTTTTTTTTTCCCACAACCTATTTTTTCCACTTGACCACAAAATAGTAGTCATAATTTTTTGCATAACATTTGCAGAAATTATAGAAAGACCTCATAATTTAACATAATTTATAGAAACAATCTGCAGCAAGACATTTTTAACGATCAAATTCTTAATTTACTTTTACTTCATGGAGTACTTATCAATTCAGTTCTCAAATATATTTTTCTTGATCATAAACTTGATATCATGTTGCACTATTAATTATTTTAAAAATGAATGCTGTTAAATATATCTCTTTTTAATCATGCTACCAGTGCTTTGTGTGACAGAAGGTTGAAAGTGCATTTTCTGTTGCATTCTTCAGTATACTATTTCAACTTTATAAAACTTTATACTTTTATTTCAGTTGTACCATATTGTGTAGAGTCAGGTGGTTGGTCAGTCATTTATAATCCATTTATTTAGATTACATACATATTTTGTATATGTGGTGAGGTTTTCTAGGTTTCTGGGGGGTATTTAGCTAAAAAGAGTGCACAAATTTTAATATTTGTTTAGATTATTGCAGCAAATTTGTGGATGACTTAGACACACAGGCAGGATTAAGCAGGATGGTGTGTTACCATATTGGTGATTTGAAAAAACTGGAGTTTATAATACATAAACAAATCACAAAAAGGTTGAAAACAAAACTTAGTAATCACATCCATTGGGGGTAACTTCAGTGGGTGGTAATCTTCCATCTTCCAATGGGGGTAATCTTCCATTCATATCTAAGATTCTGTAGAAAATAGTAGCCAATCAGTTATGTGACTTCCTTCAAGCCAACAGTCTATTTGAGAACTTCCAGTCAGATTTTAGGGAACATCATAGTACAGAAAACACACTGGTCAAAGTTACCAATGACCCTCTAACTGCTTCAGATAAGAAACTTGCGCATAGCCTCTCAGCTCAGCTGAGGGGCTATGAGCAAGCCCACACCAGCCTGCCGCCTATCACTGCTGGCAACACCAGAAAAGTGGAGAGTCCAACCCCCTTGTGGGGTTGGGTTACGGAGCCCAAGCTGTGTGTGGAGGTGAGCCCGACTATATCGAGACAGTACCTGTCAACCTCCCTCTCAAGCACCAAGCTCCCGGCTCCTTCTCCCCCAGTGAAGTCACATTCCATTTCCCAAAAGCTAGACTCTATGTCCATGGATCAAGTTGTCAAGCCCCCTGCCGTCGACTGCCATCCGATACACATTGCACTGGCCCCTATGGTTCCCTTGGCGGGTGGTGAGCCCACTGGAGGATCGGCCCATGTTGCTGTTTCTGGCTGAGTCCGATCGGGCCCTGTGGGCAAAGGCCCAGCCACCAGGCGTTCACTTACGAGCTTTGACCCTGGGCCTGGCTCGAGGGTGGTGCCCCAGCTGCACCATACCGGGTGATGTCTCAGTCCTTGTTGTTATGTTCTTCATAGAGGCTTCTGAACTGCTCTTAGTCTGGCCCGTCACCCAGGACCTGTTTGCCTTGACTCTACCAGGGGCATAAAGCCCTGGACAGCATAGCTCCTGGGATCATTCGAGCACTCAAACTCCCCCACCACGATAAGGTGGCAGTTCAAGGGGAAAGGTAAAAAAATGAGTCCATGCTTTTATTACATCCAGACTAGATTATTGTAATTCATTCTTCTCAGGCTGTCCCAAAAAGTCTTTAAAGATCCTTCAATTAATCCAGAATGCTTCTGTTCATGTACTGACTAGAGTATCAGTATCAGAGACCATATTTCTCCTGTGTTGGCTTCTCTGCACTGGCTCTCTGTAAAAGTTAGGATAGACTTTAAGATACTCCTCCTCACTTACAAAACCCTTCATGGCTTGGCAGCTACTTATCTGAAAGAGCTTTTAGTTCCATACACTCCATCTAGAGCCCTATACTCTCAACATGCAGGCTTACTGGTGGTTTCTAGAATCTCCAAATGTAGGATAGGAGCGAGAGCATTCAGCTATCAAGCTCTACTGTTACAGAACCACCGCCCTGCCTCCGTCAAGGAGGCAGATGAATCCTAAAGTTAGGGTGGCCCAAGCTGCTCTTAGTTATGTTGCTATAGCAATTAATTTTCTTGTGGGGCCACATCAGAAACTTTGACAGTTGTTAAGGGCTGGACCAATACACTCAGAGCTCTGCTCTATATGTATCTCTATAAAAACAGTAAATGAAACTATACAATGACAATTAAAATGCGGAGCACAGAATACAACTATTTAATGAATATTCACAAAAACATTTTTGAAAATGTGCAAAACCAGCTCCTCATTAACTTTACATGGAAAAAATGGCAAATGGACTGAGCTTACATAGCAAATTTTATGCACCTATGGTGCCCAAAGCAGAGGTGTGGACTCAAGTCATGTGACTTTGACTCGAGTCAGACTCGAGTCATCAATTTGATGACTTTGGACTTGACTCGACAAAATGTACAAACACTTGCAACTCGACTTGACTTATTCAGACCCAGACCCAGAAGTTTCCTGAGTCTGTTATATTGCTGCCATTAGCTTAAGTCATTTTAAGTTCACGTTTTTGTTGTTGCTCATTAATGTACAGAGAATAAGAGAAGGGAAGAATAAGAGTTAGAGAAATAAAAACTGAAATCACTGTCATAAGTATGCTGACCTTTTCTTCAGTATTTAGTAGAAACACCCATTTGAACTAATACAGCCATGGGACTTTTGGGAATGTTATAAAATGTTTTTCACAACTGGATTCTTTCATTTATTAGGTATTTGATGTTATTGCATAAAAAGTTTAAATGAATACATCTTACAGACAGGTATGATTTGTAGAAATGTTATTTCTTTATACAGAGGACTCGAAATGACTCAAAACTAAAATGCTCGGACTTTGGACTCGACTTGAGATTTGTGAGCTTTGACTTCGGACTTGACTCGGGACTTGGATAGTCTTGACTCGGGACTTCACTTGGACTTGAGTGCAAAAGACTTAGACTTACTTGGGACTTGCCCAGCAATGACTTTGTCCCACCTCTGGCCCAAAGCGCTTTACAATTCCTTACATTCACCCATACTCTCATACACCAGTTGGTGGCTGCTGCTGCCATGCAAGGTGTTGCCAGACTCTACTGGGAGAAATTTAGGGTTCAGGGTCTTGCCCAAGGACACTTCGACGTGTAGACAGTCAGAGCCAGGATTTGAACCACCAAACCTTTAGCCATTGCATGATCCACTCTACCAACTGAGCCACAGCCACCCTAAAAACAATAAAGACACCCAACTTTGTTTACATATCTCAATTCCTTTTTCTTTACCTGTGACTTCAGAGAAAAAATACTTAGCGTTTTCAAACAGCATACTCGAGTCTGTACCGTACTTGGATACGTTCATACCTTTCCTGCAGGTTGTGCATTCACAAGCACGTACCACGGCCTATGCCCGAGTACCAGTGGGTGTTACAGGGCCGAAATAGTAGGTCGCAATGTGGAAGGAATTCTGTCAATATCAAACTGTCAAACGCTGAAGTCAGAAGAAGACAAACCCTTACCTATCTTTTAGACTGGCTAGAGAAGAAGAGTGACCTTCATTGTCCCTGGTATATCAGTGAGCGGTTTGGTTAATAAGGTGAGCCTGTGCCACATGGATCCAAGGCTTTTTCAGGAGACAACAGGAGCACCATCTATGGTCTTGCAGTTATTAACCCACTTCCGTTGTCGGAATGCTGATTAGGTCACTTCCGGTCTCGGGCACGGATCGCCTTCACACGGCAACGTACCGTACAGGAGTCCAGGCAGTCTGTACCCAGGACTACCTTATCAACTGGACTCGAATACAGTACTCGAGCATGGAACGTTTCCATTCACATGGATAAAATTAAGCAGACTTTGGGCTCCAGCGTACTCAAATACAGATTCAAGTATGCAGTGTGAATACACATCCACGTCCATGTCTTGTTAACAACTCTGCATTCTGAATCAGTCTTTCTATTTTTTGGAGTTTGCTGACATCTTCACGGGCTGAAACTGACAAACAAACCAATTGGTGCAGAAGCCTTATGCTAAGTATGGAAAGTATGTGCGAAAAAAATGTTAGTTTAGCAGATCCTTCAAAGTAAAAGCAGTGCCGTTGTATTGGTTGCATCTATTACGATAATATATATTTGCATTTACTTTTAATTTGCCAATGACCTCGTGTGGGCTACTCAGGGTCAGCTAACAGGCTGTACAATGCCCAGATCTGTGCTATAGGCTTAAGAGTGCTGGGAGACTCATCATCAGTGTTGTACCCGAACACGTTCATTGAACGATAGTTCATGACTGCATTCATATTTTGGGTGAACATGAAATGAACTGTATTATTGCCTGATGAATGAACTATGAACGAGTTCATTCTGGTGTCTGTGAACGGCATACGCTATCTACTTAACTTCATTCACCAATTTCTTTTGTGTTCCAGGTGAAAACCAGGCTAAACACACCGTAAATAGCCCTTAATATTTAGCGGAAAAACATTCAATCTGGCAACAACACTACCACCAGCGTCACATCGCTGCATGCGTCACAAAACCAGACAAAAAAAAAGCAGTATGGAGGCTACTGTAGCTGGTAACAACCTAATTTCCTACCTCAGCCTGGTTCATACCTCCATTTGTGGTAGTATGTTCTGTATGCCACTGTCCTGTTTTTCTTTAATAATTAAAAAAAGATCATCCAAGTTGCAAGTTTTCCCTCATGTTCTTTGAGAATGTACTGTTGGGGTGAAAGCTAAAGCTGCTAATATGAAGATGAAATTTAACACCTAGTTTCATTGTCAAAACTGATAAAATAATTGCTGTCTGTGGTTCTTAATGGGCTTTGGCAATGGTATTGAAAAATAATAGCTCACAGCAACATATTGGGAAAAAAATTACTATGAACTAGTTCATTTTTGGAACTATGAATGAATTATTAACTATAAACAATTATGAACTATCTACAAAGTAGTTCATTTTGAAAATTGTGAACTGAACTTTGAAGTAGTTCAGGTAGAAAATGAACTTTCCCAACACTGCTCATCATGATACACTGAGCTCCTTTCTGCGCCACCTCCTGTCTGACCTCCTCTTCTCTGACCTTCTGTCTCCTAATCTTCTCTTCTATTTACACCCCAACAAATACATGTTACTGACTTGACTTCTTCCCCAGTCTCTGTGCTTTATTGCCTCATAGGTTTTCCCTGGATTATCTCTGGAACTGCTGCTGTGGTTCCTCTTCTCTCCTGCCTTCATCGACATCACTCACTTATCCATATTGTTGCGATTGTGTTTGTCATATAGTTAGAAAGGGGGTAGAGGTTTCTGTTATTTGTATTAACAATTACAGTAGTAGTACATTCATTGTCATTTAGTTAGATAGATGGTAGATGTTTGTGTTGTTTGTATTAACAGGAGTAGTACATCCACTGTTAATACTTGTACTTGTAGTAGTATTAACAGTTATGGACATTTGTTCTAGCTATTGGTAATTATACTAGCACCAGCAGAAAGTTCAGTTTGCTGTGCATCCATGCCCCCCCCCCTTTTTTTTATTTTCTCTTCCTTTACGCTCTCTCTTTAACCCTAACTAGTTAAAGCAGATGACCATCCTCCAGAAGTCAGGGTCTGCTCGACGTTTCTGCCTGTTAAAAGGAAGTTTTTCCACCCCACTGTCACTAGTTACAAGTGTTTGCTCCTGGAGGATTCTGTTGGGTTCTGTAAATTGGCTTGGAAGTCTGGTTTGACCCGCTCTATATGTAAAGTGTCATGAGATAACTTTTGTTATGATTTGGCGCTATATAAAAACAATTTGATTTATTGATTGAACCATTTGGGAAAGGCTATTTCAGTTAGGTTTCATGCTCTCCACATTGATTTTACATTAATTTGTTTTCGGTGATGGTTAAAATGGCTTCATTGCTGCACTTATAATGGCACAGCAAACCAACAAATGTTTTAATCAGTTCACTTTTACATCATTTCCATTCATTTGCACACTGTTGTATTTCAATGGTCTTTGTTGCTGTGTGCCACACCAGTACAGTAGTGTGAAACAAATGGCAGAATGTGAATCACACTGTCCTTATGCTGTTAAATGTGTATGTACATCACTGTGTGTGTGAAGAACACATCAGTGCGACTTTTAATAATCAGCAACTCAACACAGAACCTTTTAAACATATCCTGCTTTTAAATATTATCCTGAGTCACACGTTGGTCTGAAGTCCACAACTTTCAAACTGTCTGTTTTTTTTGTCTTGTCAGCTGAGCATTCGCTTGGACCAAACAGTAGCAGAGCTGAAGAAGCAGCTGACAACAATCGTCCAGCTCTCCACCAACAGCATGAGGCTCTATTATATTGATAAGTGCAGTGCCTTCGGTCCGGAGGAAATGAAGTACAACACCAGGGCCCTCCACTCCTACAGCATCCAGGATGGTGATGAAATACTTGTGGTACCCAAGACCAAGTGAACAGCTGGCTTTTCCGAGAACTTGTGACTGATTAATTATTTGGATTATTTCTTGATTAATTGATAAATAATTGGAAATATATATGGGAAAGCATCACTGGCCTACTTTTTTGGACATAAAGGGAGTAAAAAAAGAAAAGATGGTAATACCTGGTATCATGCAGACTTGACAGTTTCTGCTGGAGGATTGACGGGAAACACAGTCAGTCTGAAGAGAATTATGTCTTTGTTTATTTAAGCTTTATTTGAGGGCATCTACTGGAGTTAGTGGGTGAAACTGTCACACTGGAAAACAGGCCAAGAGAGCAACACACAGTCAGCTAGCATCTTAAGTGAAGGGGTGGGTGCTGCTGTACCAGCATAGCTTTGCTTCAGCTCTGTCTCTCTTAGTATACTGCATGTACCATAGCACCTGCACTGGCAAGTATTTAACACCACCTGCTTGCCCACTTGTCGCAACAAAGGCTACCCTGATTATTGGTGAGACAGTATGGCAGAGTGGAGAGCCATCGCTCTTCTCATCCTCACTTTTACCTTAGACATGCTATCAGGAGGAGCAGGCAGGAGTTAAAGAACCTGGCCTAAATCACTGTTAAACTCTGCAGCTGTCCATGCTGATGTTTGATCACTTTTATTTTTCCTTGTAAATGTGGATACATGGCATCGCATACAGATCATTTAACAAAAAACTAACCAGGGCATATGTATTTATCAGAATAAACCTTGTGAAATGGAAATAGACAAGGCAGGAGTCACTCTACAAAGGAAAGCTACACCACTTTTCTTTTAGACACTTTATGGAATGCAAACAGGTGATATACATTAGTACAGAGACTATTTAAGGTGTGTCCTTTTTCTTTTCTCCACTCACAAAGAGCTGATGGTACTGTGTTTCTTATCACCAAATGCATATGCACACATATGCAGTTGACATTAACATATGCCCACACAACTGTTGTGCTGCCCTCTACAGGCCCCAGCTCAAGCCACCAAGCGTAGATGCGGTGCGTAGTGACGCACAAACCTACAAGCAGCAAACACTGCAGGCTGAAAGACAATCTGCCATTGCATGTTCTGCATAGGAGCACAGCGGTGAAATATCATCTAAGTGCAAATTTGATTTAATTCAGATCATCTGCTTTTTACTTTGTTGTTTAATTATATGCTTTTGGCTGATCATAATCCCTGAGTTTTCAACATTGCACCAGTATTACATTCGATTTTAATCAATGTACTTTGCTTACAGTTTCACATACCGTTCTACAAACCCTTGACCTGGTACTTATTGATGTTTGGTACATCCATACATTTGTAAACAACACATCATCCATAAATTGTTTGCTTTCACTAAAGATAGCTCATTAAGATATTATTATGATAATGTTGAACACATACAGCCTGTATTGAATTATTAGACAGCCCCCACCTTTAGTAACAATAGTTTTGGATGTTTTTGTCCTATTGATTTCTCTTATAGCATGGAACTTACTGTAGAAGCTAGTTCTTCACAAGTGTTAAAGCCATGGAAACAGCTCATATTTCAAGCCACAAAATCACATATTTACATTGCTGCTCAGAAATGAATGTCCGTTTGAGTTGTATATTTAGTTCAGTCAGTAAAGAAATGTCATCCTATACAAGCGCTTGGTCTTGGTCTGTTTTTACCTGGTTTTTTTTTAAAACCTTTATAGACACCAAAATAGTTATTGCTTAAACTATTATAGTTTATTTGATCATCATTACTGCTATACTTGAACATTAGATGGTGTAATATATTAACACTAAAGAGTTAGTATGACAGTGTAGCAATGATACATAGCCGGTTATTTTAAAAGTGTAATAAAGGAGGCACCTGTTTTTGCATCCTATCACACTTGTATTGAATCAGTGTCAGTGTAGCATGAACAACAGCCATAGAAACCAGCACCCCTGAGGCAGCAGTGCAGTGCTGGAGCCACCATCTAAGTCTGGACAGAAAGTCAGGAAGTTTATTGTCTCAGTTGGAGATTTGTGTGAAGTGGAAATGTGTTGTATTTTGTTGTTTGGCAGGATGAGTGATTTTATTGCTATGCATGTTTATTTATTATTTATCATTCGATATGTTTTTGGGGAAGTGATCATTATTTCTCCCCTAGATTTATGGATTTAAAGCACTCAGTGGAACTCAAGGAAAATATCTGAAGTCATCGTGTAAATTTCTGCTTTTCAACAGAATTCATTCTGATTTAGTTAATTTTAGAGTACTGATGGTGTTATATTGTGTCTTGTTCATTGTCCAACATGTAATAGTTCAAAGCCCTTAAACACCCTGAAAAGTTTGTTTCTCATAATTGGTCTATAATGTAAAAAATGTATGACCAAATAAGCAACAAAGTCAGTTAAGTTAGCTTTATTTATTGAGTGTCTAAATATTGATGGAGCTTATCTGCTTAAAGCTACTTTGCTTCTCAAGCAGTGTGTGGAATTGATCACAACAATCATGCCACAAATGTGTTCACAGTTTTGACTGAGATGTTGCTCAGGTCTGATTAGTTTAAAGAAATCCATGTAATCCATGACAATGACAACATCCTGAAACTCAGCACAGAATAAAATGTACAAATCAAGATTGTACATTTAATAATAACCTAAAATATCAAAACAAAGTGAAAATTGCACAAACCTCAACAGGGTATCTTTAAGTTTTTCAGGGTCCTTAATGGAAAATGGTCTCCCTAACAGTAATTCACAGCAAAATGTTTATGGTTCTTTGTTATGTTGTGGCATTTCTTTTCTCTGATTAACATCTGAAACAGCCAGGTAATTTATTGAACTGTTCTACCAACAGCACAAATCAGATGTTGTTGGTAATTAAATTTACCATGTAATCACAAAAATGTTTTTATGACAGCCTGTGTAAAGTAGACTGCAGTGCAGCCATGCAGCTTGTTGTGAGTAAGACTTACTTATCATTTTATAGATTCTTAAATGTGTTGAAAGGTACAGAGACTTAGAACAGTTGTGCTTAATGTTATTTTTTTAATGCCGCTATCTCCAACAGAGACATAATGCAGTTTCTACCTATATTACACCTTGACTGAGTGCAGTCTAACAGTTTAAGGGATTTTGATCTTGATTCTCTGCTTCGATCAGTTGCCACAGTTATCAAGATGCCATGTTTGCATGGTGGCATGGCACTCCTGATCTCTGATGAATGTTATGCTCAATGTGAAAACAACCAATCTTATGGTTTTGTGTAATCAGGTTGATTAACCATTACATCATGAGCTTGTGTCTTGTAATAATGATTTAACTAATGTGGTTATCTACTGTTGTGGTCAAGACTGCCTAAACTGTGGCCACATCCAAGGTATGGCAGGATTGAGATACAACCAAGACCAGACTGTATACTCAGCAAGTGTTTCAATTATCACAGACTGAAAAGGTATATGATGAGATGATTCCTTTTGCCAAAGAGTAGAAGAATGAGTAAGCATTTGGAAATATGAATCAAGTGTTCACAAAGTTTTACACTTTTTTAAAGAGTTATTTTTCAAATCGCAGTAACTTATCTATAAAGACTTACCAGAAAATCTGTTAGGAACATAGTGATATCCCCACAGCTGTGGTTTTGACTGGTCTTAAAATAAAATTCCAAGTCTTTCTCAAACACCCAGACATGACTTTCAATCTCAAAACCAAAAATAATCTTAAGTACTAAAACACTAATGTTATCTCAAGGTAACCTAATTTTGTTGTCTTAAGATCATGATGTAATTCATCCATAATCCAGAGATAGCGGCATTAAAGTATTACTGCAAACACAACAAGAGATATTTGATGGCTCTGGTGTCTGATGGTGGATAATTCAATCTACTGACTACATAAAGTGTATGTCTAAACAGTGTTTTTTATTCGTTGAACAATCAAACAACTGAACAATCTAGATGTAAATTTGACTGAGCACAATTTGCAAATGGGATTTAATGAAGTAAAACCTGTTTGGAAAAAATAAATATTCTCATATTACATGAGGACTTGCTTGATGAAAAAGAGATTTATTTATACATTCAAAAGCCACACATTCCATTTCATTTGCTGAATTCTCAACACATAATGTCAGACATCTGGCAGCTTTAATCCAGCACACCCTGTTTAAAAGGGAACCTGCAAGAATAAATGGACACTTGCCAATGTATTAGTAAATACCCTGCTTGAGTCATCATCTGCTTCTAAAAGTAGTGCACCAGAGCTCTAAGATGGCTATAGTTGTGTTTGCTTATGGTGCTGCAAATTTTGGTTGGATTGACTGGAATTGCAATTGAAGGATGCCCAGGTTTCAGCTGTGTTTAACACACCAGTGTTTAAGCTAATCGGTTTATTGAAATATATAGCACACAAGAGTTAATATTGTCTCATTTATTTAAGAGTAAGAGCATAACCCCTTTTTTGTAGGAGCTTATGAAGAATTATATGGACCAGAATGAACCATCAGGCATCATCTTTCGTGTATTAGTGTATGTAGTGAAAGATGCATTACTGAATGGTAATAAATGGCAGTCTTTCTCCTCAGTGTGTAACACATTTCATTAACAGCTCTATTTTTAGAACCTTGTCAGAGGTTTGGATGGGTTTTGTGATACTGCAGTTTGATTTTATGACTCATGTACCTTGATGCAGATTTATGAACACTCCAACAAAAAGGGTTGCTTTAATGCTATCTCTTTGAAAGAAAACACAGAAGGTAACCAAGGAGTAAATCTATATGATATTACATAATTATAAACATTTTTTTTTCAGACTGAATGAAAATACAGTGTTATGTTATACAGGATGACATAAGCATCTCGGGAGGCTGTGTGCTGCTGTTAAAATAAGTCCATTTGAAAGGACACTATACTACTGACTTGTAAACAAATTATGTAAAACTGTGTTTTCAGTTTTAACAATATTCTGTTTAATTGCAGAAAGCTGAAAGCATGTCACTTACTGTGTGCCATCTCATGAGTCTCCAATGTCATTCAGAGACCTCTAGAGGAGTAGGTGGAACAAGATTTTAAATTGGCATACAAAACAGCATAATATACGACCTGATGAATTATAGCAATGCACAACACAACACACACACACACACACACACACACACACACACACACACACACACACACACTTAGAAATTCTTGAAAATTATAGTTACAGAGCTGTTCTCTGTTAATGTAACAATTACAATAAGGTCATAGACTTGTCTTCACAAAAACAACATAAAAGCTGAAAAACCCTTACAAAAAGGGTCATTATAATATCTGAGACGTGAAGGAGCTTTACGTAAAGTTTACAGAGGGACAAAGGCAGATATATAAATGTAGTCAATTTATTCAATGACTATAACTTTCTGTACTTTTCAAAATAAAAAGTAGATAATAGAAGTGATTTTTTCTTTTACAAAGATATATACCGGATTGATTGTCCATGTTTTTCATTTTGCATCTATTTCTTGGTTAAGAATTTTTATGTGGCATCAAAAAAAAAAGCCTGAACATCTATTTATCTATCTTCTGTCACTCAAATTTCGATTGATCAACCAGATACAACTTCAAACTCAAAATCATTTTTGTTAAAAAGAAAATCTCAAGGATTCTATAAATTCATAACAAAAATCTGATCACAGCTGGTAATGTATTAAAACATAACTTTCTGTAATATTGATTTAGCACTGAACAGCTGCGCTACGAATATTTGTGGTGATTGAATTGAGGATGCTGTGGTCGTCTTTCCCTTTCCCTCTTAATGCGGCACTTTTTTTTCAATGAAAGAGCACTGATGTTTACGTTCATCACCATGACAACGGGGTAGGAGGCGGTTCTTTGTCTGGGCTCGTGACGTTCACCAAGAGGTATAAGCCAATCAGAAAGGAGCTTTGACACCGGACTGACGTCACTGTTAAAGTGAAAAGAACCGTTACTTGGTTGCTGAAAGTCTGCAACTGCAACCGAACCGAAGATATGGCTGAATATTAGTGTTGTCTTGCTCAAACACACCCCAGTGAAGACTTTTACTCAACGCTGTCGGTCACCCTACATGGCAACTGAAGAAATGGTGTAAAAAAGAGGCGCGACCCAGCCGAAGAAGCTACTTTAGGGGGCGTTTCGGTGCCTGTTCGGATCAGGATGATCTCCAACTGTAGGGTGAGTGAATGCAGTTGCATTGCTTCACCATAAGCACGATAGGTGCTGTTCCCCCCTCGGGATACACCATGCTCCTATTAAACTTTGGTAATATTACATTTAGTAGTGTCAGGAAAGACTGCGTAATCTTACCGAACGCATTCTAATACATTTTCGAAGTCACAAGAAACTGCTTGAATATTCGACACAAATTATGAGCGCAAATTAGCAATTTACTTAAGCTTAATGTTCTCTTGAATAACAGGTGAGCAAGTCGGCAAAGTTCACCTGATTTTAGCTTGTTCTGTTAGTTATAATCATCCGCACCTAATGCGGGAATCGCTTGTTAAAGGTCCCGGTTTTCTTCTTATGTTTCTTCTACTCCAGGTTGTCGTAATAGCACCGCTGCTGACTTGGCTAGACAGATGCAGCCCGCCTTAGCCATAGAGATGGCTACTACTGACTAACCGTTGCGGGACGTTCAGTAAGGCTGTACAAGCGAAATGAGCCATAGTTTTATTAGCATGTTTTCATAACTTTACACCGAGTTCTCAGCTTTTTTTTCAACTGACTGCAATTAGTGTAAGTTTTCGGCTTTTCGGTCTCCTCTCTGCCACCCTCAGGCTGTCGGATCTTGCCCACTTCCATTACTGAGCGTTGCTCCTGTCCTGTGGTCTAAGTGGTTATCTAATCACGTGTGGAATAGCACCATTCCCATACTTCTTAAGGTATTTCTTTTATGAACACGTTTCATTTATTGGTGCAGATCAGTCGTAATCCAATGAAAACGGCGATGCTGAGTACAGTGTCTATGGCTTCTGTGCCAATGTCGTCTCATCTCTTCTGTGTCATGAAATGCTATACCCCTCACAGATAACCGGTATAGTACCGTAACGTCTGTCTTTTTCCATTGCTTGCACACATACTGTACTGAATGCTAAATGTTTCCCTGCACAACAGATGAATACTCAGATATTTATCGTTTTATATTCCATACACAGATTTAAATAATGTGCACAGAATAATGGAAGCATGAGGTTAACATGATTAACGATGTCCTTTTTAGGTGGAATCGCCAACAAAATGCCAGCCAACAAAGACATTTAGCTAGAAAATCTGTAAAATTACTTAGCCGGACTTAAATTATCTGTGCCATTTGTTGTATTACTAAGACGCTTGTGGATGAGTCATGATCCACTGAAGCTAGTCTCTTCGTATTAAAATATTTGTGAAAGCGGCCAACCTTCTGGATACAGGACTTGATGCTTGAGAAAGCTCTCAATGCTAGTCCTTTAAGAGCAAATTGGAATGCTGCTGAGTGTTGAGTGACCTGTAGAGGTCATAGGCAGCTGCTATATTTACCAGCTCTGTAACTTGATCTGTGGCATTCTGGATAGCTGGGCTCATACTATCCCCTCACACTCTGGGGCCACAGCCTCCCAAGTTGCACCCCGTTGCTTTTTATCTATTTGCCACTCAGACCAACAAGGGTGAGCTTCTTACAAACTGGCTTAATCACTACTCTTAATTCGCTTCTTTTAGGTACCTGCCTGTCAGTTGAGTGTGGACGGTGCGAGCTGTTTGCTCAGGTGTAGGCTGCATCTTGACTAAGGAGATAATGTTAATGGACAGGGAATTACATCTCAGAATACTCTGGATGTTTCTCGAATGAGTAGATGAACTACTCTCTGGGGTAGGGTGTATCATCAGTTTAACGTTTGTGTGTAAGATTGTGAAAATAAATATAGGAGCTGGTTGTGACATGAAAATGTGTAAAGTGCAAGAAGAGATGCATAATGAAATCCTTGATGGAACTTGATAGAGCTGACCTGTCAACTTTGTCTTTATCTAAGCAAATTTTCTGGAGTTGATAAAACAAGCTTAATGGTGCTTCATAAATATTTAATTAATGGACATGAAATCCGCATAATGTTGAGTGTTGACTGGTTTCCTGTTTGCTCACTTTGTTCTGTGGTTGTCTGTTGTGAACTCCAACAGCTTGCTGAAAGACAGTACCACACAGGGCTTAAAAAAGTGCTGTCTCTGTCAGTGTCTCAGTTTCATTTGTCATGTCATGTTTCTTGTGTGCGGCCCTTTCTGATACATATGAGCTACTTATATTTCTCTCGTTCAGGTTACAGTTCTTGTAAAATGAATCACTCAATTGACAGAAAAAGATGCAAGTTTATTTTACTTTTCTATTAAATGGCTTTGTCCTCTTCATTTCCTTTAGGAGTGATCAGTGTCACAAAGCCTTTGTGTACACTGTGGGGTAGCAACAGTAGGATGACCTGCCCCAGAACTATCACAGCTGATGAGGATTGATACATACCACTGCAAATACAGCAGGTAACTATTTTACATTCATATGGCTACATACATGCACAGGCTGTGCTAGCATACATGGTTAATTAGAGATTTCTATTTACATGGGTTGGAGTTAACTCAAAACACTGAATCAAAATATAACTTTTTTGAGTGTTTTTGTTGGCTGTGAAGTCACTACTCACAGCTTCATTCATCTTTCAAAGACCTGTTTGAACAACTAGTTGTTTAGAGATGTTAAACAATCTGTAAACATTTTAAGGTCACCTAGTTTTTGTTTTGATACCACCATGTTTTTGTCCCTTGCCAATGGTTGTCATATGATGTAATGATACCCCTGTGTGTGGGGAAATATAAGCAAAAAGGAGAATATTTTTATACCAGTCAGAGAAGTCTTGATATTGTCAGTAGGTGCTAATATTTTCCTAGTGAATAGATTGCTCAAGTTTAGTACCATCTTTCTCAATCCAGTTCAACTATCCTGCTGATTGAGACTGACTGGGGTCAGTTTCTCTTGAATGAGGAGGTTCCACATGGTGGTTTTATTCTGATTAGACTATTATTATGATTATTGGTGAAATATTAGGGTGCTTTTGCACACGACTGTGAGCTCTTGATTGAACTCGACCATTCACCACCAATTCCTGTTGAGAGCAGGTCTGTGCAGACCCTTGATTTGACTGAGTTAAAGCTAATTCAATTCAATTCAATTCAGTTTTATTTGTAGAGCCCTATATCCCGACAAGGTTATCTCACAGGGCTTTACAGGATGTAAACAAGCAACAGTCAGATAAACAGAAAAATCGAAAGAAATGCGTTAATGTCCTGAGCATCCCCCGTCCTTAGACTCTCCTTCTTGGCAAGGAAAAACTCCAAAAGCCCAGAGGGAAAAGAGAAACCTTGGGGAGAACCACAGTGAAGGAGAGATCCACTCCCATGGACAGACAGGCTATAGATG
>JAPTYQ010000006.1:7196068-7210838 GCA_029814465.1 Ostorhinchus cyanosoma
GAGAAAGATTACCTATATACAGAGAATGAACAGATATAGCCTGCCTATATAACCTACAGAGGAGAAATGTACAGATGTAAAGATTTACAAAGAAGTGTACAGATACAAATGTAGTATTTCTGTCCCTTATAAGAGGTGAAATCCTTCATTTTGACTGAATACATGTGTGACGGTTGGACTGTGGCTACCCGATAGGCAAATCAGAGATCTGTATATGTATTAGTAGATTTAAATCTTGTTAATAAAGTTTCTTTTTTTTTTTTTCAAGACACAAATCAGGTAAGGTCCGCAAAACAGTTTTGTCCAAACTGAGTTGCCGTAGTTTAGCGGCCATGATGGCCGACCTAATTGCACATGCTCAGTGCAAATCCGGTATGCATATGCAGATCGGGTAGTCACAGCAGACACAAGAGTAACCATCTTCAATATAATAAAGAAGATGCTGTCATCTGTTTTTTATACATTTAACAGAAACTCAAACTCTCAATCAGGACCAAAAGACTGCTTGTGATAATCCTTTAACTCTCACTGAAATCCTTTCTGCCATTAAACAATTGAGTTAGGCTGTCAACTCCTGGAGAGTTGACAGCTACATTTCTTTTGCAGAACAACTAGCCCCCTTCCTTCATCGAGTGTTTAAGGAAAGTATTGATAAAAAGACTCTACCTCCCACTCTCTGCCAAGGACTCATCACCTTAATACCAAAACCCAGAAAAGACCCACTTCTACTTGATAATTGGTGACCAGTTTGCCTCCTAAATAATGACTATAAAATCTTAGCTAAACTTTTGGCCAGTAGAATAAAAAAAGTTTTAGATCACATTATTGATGAATCCCAAAATTGTTTTATGACAAACAGACACATAACTAATAATGTCACACTTGTTCTTGACCTTATTGATTGTGCTGATCTCTGTAATGATAATAGTTTAATTTTGTTCCTACATTTTTGTGAAGCTTTTGATACCATTGAACATAATTTCATGCTCAAGCCTTAGAAAAATTTGGATTCTGCCCTTATTTTTGTGCTGCAATTAAGACTATGGCCAAAAATGCTAACTGCTCAATTAAACTCTCTGCAGGCACTTGTCCTTGATTTGACCTAAAGTGAGGCGTTAGAGAGGGCTGCCCAGTTTCCCCATTCCTTTTCCTGCTATGCACTTAATTACTTCCTGATTTTATTTAAATGAACCACTTGAAAGGAATCACTATAACTGAAAAAGAGATAATCATTAGTCAGCTGGCTGACAATACAACTTTATTTTTACAGGATGCCTCACAACTTTCAGCAACCATTAACATTGTTAAGTCATTCTCCAGTGCCTTTGGGCTCTGCTGAAATGTAAGCAAATGGGAACTCTTAGCTCTCAAAAACTGTAGTGCTCTTTCTATCGGTGGCATTCCTGTAAAGGACTCTGTTACCTATTTTGACATAACTATTACTAAAAATCAAGATATAAGATGCTCTTTGAACTTTGAACCTGTCATAGAAAAGGTGCAGAAAAGATTTAATTCATGGCTCCAAAGGGATTGATCAATCAGGTGTAGAATATTATTAAACAAGGCAGAGGGCATCTCCCGTTTAACCTATGCAGCCTTGTCGCTCGCTATAAAGAAACAAACAGCAGATTCTATTGATAAAATACTTTATAACTTCATATGGAAAAATAGGATACACTACATTAGAAAATCAGTATTAAGGAACTCTTATGAACACGGAGGTCTGAATTTTCTTGATTTCTCCACTCTAGACAATGCATTTAAAATAAATTGGATAAAACAATTTCTTAAAAGTCCATTCTCAATCTGAAACTTCATCCTCAATTACATTTTTTTTTTTTAAGTTGGTGGCCTTACTATTACTCTGTAATTACAATGTTATGAAAGTTTTCCTAAAATTATCAAATTTCCATAGGTAGATGCTTCTCTCCTGGTCTTTAATTTCTAAACTCAACTTCTCCCCCCACCAATATTTAATTTGGAACAACAAAGATATCTTATATAAACAAATCCTTATTTTTGGAGAATTGGTTTAAGCATGGAATCTATTTAGTCAAACAGCTGTTCAATTCTAATGGTATTTTGTTGTCATATTCTGAACTTTTAGACACATATGGTATACCAATATCACCAACCCAGTGAGCATCTGATGTCAATTCCACATTAATATGACAATTTTATATCAGGTTTGATGTTATATTGATGTGGAATTGACATCAGATGCCCCCTGGGAAAAGAATATGCTCTCATTTTCACTGTTATTCCATCTAGTATTGTAATGCTTTTTAAAAACCTTGTTGCTTCTAAAACCAACTCTGTGAACTTGGATCCTGCCAAAACTAATATTGGTCAAATCTGTTTTTCCACGAAAAAGAAAAAAATACGTAATCATATACGTAATTTATTTCAGAAAGATAAGGTCTCTATTCCATATGTGATGCCTTACTGAAATAACTTGATTCCAAACCTTAACCGGAAGAAAATTTGGTGTCTTCCCTCTAAATATTTGATTGTAAATAAGGTCAAGGAAGTTTCTTTGAAAATTATTCAAAGATTTTATCCCGGCAAACTATTTTTTACAAAGATACAAAAAGGATATTGATGTCAGCTGTTCATTCTGTAATCAATCTGTAGAAAACTTGCATCATCTTTTCTGGTCCTGTCAATCTGTCCTGCACTTTTTGGAAAAATATTTGTACATTTATTTCCCAAAAAAATTTATTTCCATTTTACTCTTTCATATGAAGATGTATTGTTTGGTTCCTTTTCCTATAATTCTGCCAATTCATACCATTATTATATCATCAATTTAATTCTATTACTTGCAAAATACCATATCCATAGGTGTATATTCTCTATTCAAAAGCCCTCATTCTTAATTTTTGTAAAGGAACTCAATATTTTATATCAATTCAACATTCTAAAAACAAGAAAGCTGTTAAAACCACTGATCTATGTCTGCTTTTTAACATTTATTAAAAAATTTCTTATCCTCTGACCCCATTCTACAGTTATTTGTTCTTATACTGTTCATATGTTTGTTTTGTACTGAACAACTGTTAATAAAGAATATTTTTGGTGACCAACTTTCGGTTTGGACTTCCGGTATGGAGTAGAACTATGGCGGCGCCCTTGTCCGTTATTTTCCCTGCAGCCAGGTCCCTCTCAGCGGACAAGGAAGTGAAAAAATTAAAATCTGTCGATGAAAATAATTGTCAGGATATTTAATGATGATCATCATCTAATTTGACCGTAATTGATCCACATCCGGCTTGTTTTATTTTGAAGTGAGCGTCGCGTCTGTTTACATCCGCCACGTCATCGAGCAGCACATATAGGTTTAATGTTGGCGTGTTTTAGGCAGAAATAAAGCTCTTAAAAGTTACTGTGTATACAATGTGTTTAATCACAGGTCGGGTCGGATTGTGGGTCTAATACATGCGTGTACGGGTGGGTACGGGTTTGGAAAAGTGGACCCGTATAGAACTCTGCTCTCAAGTTATCAGCTGTCCTCACACACATGAAGATTTTTCGTCGGAAATATTGAACAAGTTTAATATTTACGATTGTCGGCCCTGACCTGTTTCAGAGCTGATTATCGAGACAAATTACCTCTTAACACACCTCAGACAACATGAGAATCTTATGGGATAATCTTATAAAACATAAAATAATCTGGTATTTGCCGTCCTTGGTCGGGACTGGGCAAAATCGGGTCAAAAGCAGCTCGATTATCTTTAAGTGTGTACCCCGCCTAAACTGTAGATTTCCAGACCCGGATCGGGGTTAATTCAGGTCAGCTCCTCCCTCTGGCTCAGATGACACACTACACCCACGCCCGTTCACTACACGGAAATAACAATGAAAAAACAACCGAGTACAGAACGAATCCTCTGCTCTTTTCCGTCTGCTGGACTCTGGAGGCTCTTATCGATCATTGATTTCTGTCTGACCATTGGGTCGGTGTTGGGTCTTCAGGAATAGGTTCCGCACGTCGGCTCGGATCATGTGGCCTGAGGTGGTCTGCGGAGCAGTGGTATTTCCAGGACTATTCCACTTGTTCAGCAGAGTCCTCCAGTCCGTCTTCACACACTGGACCCAGGCCGACGTGGTCACTGTCAGTGAGAGGTGACCCACAGACACGGGAGCCCAGTGGGACACGAGGACATTTAGTGGATATCTGGTTGTTATATGTTACCCAAGAATGTCTCTAAATGTTCTCGTTTTAAAATGAAAATAAATTGGTGATGATGTGCCAAGTGGTGGAAGACGTATCCACCTCAGTAAAACTATTAATAATAGAGTAACCCTTCTCAAGGAAAAGTACTTAAATACACGGTGAAAGATACTCCACATGTAAAAATCTTCCTTAAATTATTAGTGTTAAATAAGTACTTTTAGAAATAACACAAAAATATTTTAAATACATTCAGATCCTTCATCTCAGTAAAACTAATAGTACTTGCTTCACTACAAATTACACATACAAAATCTTATAAAAACTCTTAAAATATAAGGATGTTCACAGACCATGTAGTTACCATGCCCGTGAATATAGAATATATTTTTCCCCCATTCATAAATTTTAAATTATTTATATATCCACTAAATTATTACTTTTTAACTTTTACTTGAATTTTGTATCACTATTACTACTTTATTTTAAATGTTTCATTCTTATTTAATATTATTGTTATTTATCTATTTAGTTATAGAGTAGAACAAAGTGCTATCCAAAAAAAAGAACGAAAAACATCAAAACAACACAAACATAATAATACACTGTGACAACATAAAAACAGTACAACATAATACAAATAATTAAAAGAAGTATTAAAACAAGTAATTTTGATGTTTCATCCATGTGTATGTTCCAATACATGTACAGTACATGTTTAAAGTTTTACTCATCTGAACTACTTTATAAACTGTTGGTGGTTTTATGCAAAACATCAATGAGGAGAACTTTAATCTGAACCCATAAAGGACCAGTTTCTCACAAACATTAAAAAATCACTACATGTGGAGAGGTGGTTTTCACTGGTCAAAATGGAGATTAAAAAAATTATCATAAAAGGAAATATAAGTTTCACAAATGTAGTGGAATAAAAAAAAAATAAAACAAAATAAAATACAAGGTTAAATAAAATGGAGGTTAACATATGACAAATGGATGCCGTTGTTTTCTTCAGGTTGGTGTCCGCCATCCATGCGTCATTGGCGACTGCAGCAGGAGTGACCGTTGTGACCTCCTGCAGAGATGTGATGACTGACAGGTAGGAGAGTCTTCAGCACCTCTTATTTTATAATGGAAACCACAAAGACATTAAAAAAACTGCCTTATGTCTCCCCCTAATCCTACTATAGTCACTGGTTGGTCAATGGGTTTGTGTTGTTCGGAGCCCCATACATGGCCAACGATATCTACGCCATGTACCTGAGCCATTACCATACTCAAAGGGTCAAAGGTCATATCAGTGCATATAGGAGTCATTCCCTTCAGACCGTGAAGGAGTTCCTCATCAGGGAGTGGATGCTGATCCTTCATCATGTGGTGCTGCTTCTCGTTTTCTTGCCTATCACTCTGGTGAGAACAGGAGGGGATGAACACACTGCCTGAGTCATGTTGAGTATTTGTACTTCTTTTAAGTATTGCAATTTACTGAAACTTTATATTTTAACACCACTGCATCTCAGAGACATATTAATGCCCTTTTTACTTTGCTACATGTGTCTGATAATGTTAGGTACATTTCAGATTCTTGTTTTCAATAACTTTTTCAGCTAAAGACCTCAAAGATCAATTTAATGTCTTTTGTCAGGACCCAAATTTACTAAAATACATAATGACTTGGCATAAATCTACATACATCTATCAAGGCAATATTGAATAAATGCACTCTCTGACAGAATGTATTTCAAACACTAACGAGTAGAGCTAAGCAATATATTTAGTAAATTTTTTTTTGTCTAGGTTAGGTTTTGGAAAATTTTGAAAAATGCTTAAAGCATGAAACTGAGAATATTGCTCTTTTTGCTTTGTAAATAATTTGTCGAATATGTAATATGTTTATCTTTTTATCATAACAGAGATGAGAATGAGTGGAGCCTCCAACCATCATGTATGGGTGGGGGGGTTCAGATGAGCTTTAGCAACTTAAACATAATTAGCAGTCACAGAGAATTGGAAATCTAACAATAACTGTGAATGTAAAGTCTAAAATTTGATGAAAAAAGTCTTAAAAATGTTTAAACAGTCATACATTTGGCATAAAGTCATAAGTTTGTCTACATCTAAACTGTAGATACCCTGATATTGACTGTGAATGTGTTACTCCAGTCATATATGGCACATAGTTTTATCAGATTTTGTCTTCAGTCCTTACTGTCAGAAAACAATTGATTAAAATCCCAATCATCCATGACATAAAAAAAAATCAAGAACGATTTTTTTTGAAGAAGGATTTATTTTTGTCCATATTGACCAACTCTAGTAATAAGTAACAGAAACACACCATCACCAACTGAGTCACAAAACAAACCATTCAAATGTAAATATACATAAACATACATAATAACTGACTCTCTGCTGTCAGAGTTCTCATATGCACAGGAACTACTACTTTTTTTTGTGGACCCCAGCTCTGAACCTGTTTTATAAAATTTGTTGCTGAGCAGATGCAACATAGACCACCACCCCTACAGGGAACAGTCTTCTTATAATGAAACTTATTGTATGTTGTACTATTGTACTTTTGCTCAATTAAAAAGAGCTCCAAGCCCCATTTTGGGTCCTGACTCTCTTTGGGAAATGCGGCATTAGAGTCAAGTGTACAAAAAAATCCCCCACTACATTAGTATTTAAAATAATATTAATGATAATCATGGTTTGGATTTATATCACACTTTTCTAGGCACTCAAAGTGCTTTACACCGACTCCATTATTCATTTACTTCACAGCTGCACACACTGGTGGTTTTTCATGGTGGTAAAATATCAAAAACACAGCTGGGGTGTCAATTTCAGTTTAGTTCAGGGGCCACATACAGCCCAATTTGACAAGTGGTTCAGAGCAGTGAAATACTATCATAATAACTTATAAATAATGACAACTCCAAATTTTTCTCTTCTCAAATGGCATGATGAAAATGTGTACAAATACAAATTAGCCTTTAAAACATGGAATAACCTGAATAACTGTGTACAACCTGAATTTTCTTAAGAAAAGTACAGTAAGTGCAATTTTAACAATATTTTGCATCAGATTATCATTTCAATATGTGCATTACAACTTACAGATCACAATGGATCTTCAAATGCACAAACCATGTAGTAACAGGCAGAATATTGTAAAGATTGCTCTGTTAAAATACTTGTCTTTAGACATTTCAGGTTGTTCATATTTGTTATAGTTAAATTTTTTTGTGAAAGGACAATTTGTAAATGTAAATATTTTCATATAATTTTTCTATTTTACACAAAAAACAAAGAAAAATATGGATTTGTCATTATTTATAGGTTATTATGATGGTCTGACCCATTGGACATTGAGATGTGTTGTATGTGGCCTCTAAAGTAAAATGATTACGGCATCCTTGATTGTTAATATCTCAATATAATTTTTTCATTTCACAATTGCATCCCATGGGCCAGATTGGACTTTGTGGTGGGCTGGTTTTGGTCCGTGGGCCATATGTTTCACACATGACTTACAGCTGTGAAATTCAACATACATATTAATGCAGCAATGATATAATCTAAAAACATTCGATAAGGTAGTCAAACCCTGACAGGAACCATTTTACTGCATAGGCACTACTTCTTACTTTGAGTACATTTTGCTGATAATACTTTTTTACACACATTTTTCTGAAGTACAGATTTGAATGGAGAACTTATACTTGTTGTGGATTATTTTCAGATTGTGGTATTAGTACTTTCCCTTGAGTAATGGATCTGAATATCTGTTCCAGTTCTTGAGACGAGGACTGGGAGATTTCTTCATTGGCTGCTTTTTCATCACAGAGTTCAGCACCCCCTTTGTCTCCATCGGAAAGATTCTCATCCAGGTAAAGCTCTCAGTTAGTGAAGCTGTCGGTCCCTGGTTTTCCTTCACATTGTTTCACCTGTTGTTCCTCCACATTTCTCAGTTGGGTCTGGATGACAGCAGGCTGCACAGAATCAACGGCATATTTGTCCTCCTGAGTTTCTTCACTTGTCGGATCCTGCTCTTCCCCTTCATGTACTGGATGTATGGCCGCCATGCTGGAATTCCTCTGCACAGGGTGGCTTTTCATTTACCCCTGCATTGCAATGTGGGTAACCTAGTGATCCTGGCTCCACAGATCTACTGGTTTATCCTGTTGTTGAAGAAAGCAAATAGACTCTACCTGAAACAGATGGGAAACCGCTGTAAAGGCATATCAAAGAGAGAATGAGGAGTCAGTTTGTTTGTAAAAACTAATCTGAGAGTGAGGGTGAGCATTAGACAGATGGAAAAAATGAATTTATCCAGTGCTCTGTGGGAGGTTTTTCTTTAAAATTTCAATCTAAAGAACTTGTTATGGACAAAAACTTTAAATTACAATCAGCCACACTTTTGTTTGGTAGTTAAAGGTGCTCTTTGGGTGCAATTCATATAGATGACAAACTCTGAAAACACTCCATGAGGGAGTATTGATATCGAAACGCATTATTTGTTTTTTTATTGGGGTTAATATGGCCATTCAAAGATAATATTGCATTTGGCAATACAATAAAATAATATTGGCATTTGGCAATACAATAATATAATATTGGCATTTGGCAATACAATAATATAATATTGGCATTTTAATTGTTTACAGGAGATTGTCTTGGGGAGGTAAATGTTAATATTTCATTGCTCTGACAAGACTAAAGCCTTTCCTTCCACCAATGCTAAATCACTAACTTTACTGAAGTCTTCACTGTGGTCCTCATTTTTAAGGTGGTGGCTGGCACCCTGAGATGCTCCTTGTTTGCCAAAATATTCTCCAAATGTCAGCATAGTATTAGGTAAAAAAAAAAAAGAAAAGACATAATTCACAATACGATCTTAAACCATTAGGACAGGTTACTGTGAGAGAATTTAACTCCATTTTACAGAGTTGAGAACATGTTTGTCATGATCAATATGATTGCTCCTAAAGATGCACTGTTTTTTATTTGTACTGATTTTAGTCTTGTGTAACATTTTACCCATTTTTAAAAAGGTGGGTCGAACAGATTTGTTGTAGCAAATGTAGCACATTTGGGGTTTTTTTCCCAGGTGTGAAAGCCATTTTTTGACCCTGTTTAATGAACAGATGTAACTATAATTGAGCTTGCTGCCATGTTTTTTTTAAATTTTATTCTGTGCCCTCCACTGCTTCCAGACTGATAATTCTGCAGGTCTTCCTCCAATGTGTTTTCTTTTTTTTTGTTTCTATGTGCCCTTGATTCTCTTCATTGAACAGAAAGTGTCCTCTTTCAGCTTCTTTTGAAGTGTTTTACTTCTGTTTTTATACTGTGTATTTGTATTAGTGGTATACAGTCAAAAATAAAACAATATAAAAGCTGCTGTGGTACATTAATGTTTTATTACTTTGAGTATTTTATAAATTAAGTGCTTTATATTAAAAAGAAACTCAAAGACCTATTCATAATAATTACAAATTATTTACAAAGAACAGTTGTGTGTTCAACCACATTTTGCACAGAACAAAGGAGAGGTATTTTTCAGAAATGATTGCAAAGTGCAGTAACAATTCTTACGTCCTGTTTGCGACAGTTAATAGGTTAACAAACCCTCGTGCTCCATTGCCATCAGAACTAGTATCCACATCTAAGTGCAATGAGTTTGCAATATTCTTTAATTAGAAGATTCAAGGCATTAAACATTCAGTAAATCCCACAACACAGTTAACACTGCAGCCTTCCAGACACCGAGAGATGACACATTTCACACCTGTCACTGACAAAACAGTCCCAGAGACCGTCTCCAGTTTGAGTTCAGCCACATATTGCCTCAACAAGTTGCCCACTAGATTTCTAAAATCTGTGCTGAGCAGTTTGTTTCCACAGCCTACTCATTTAGTGAACATTTCACCACAACCTGGAACATGTTCAAGGGCCTTGAAAATTGCTGTCATTAGGCCTCCCCTTAAAAAAAGAGTAGTCTTGATACCACAGTACTGAACTATTGGCCCATATCAAATCTGCCGTTTTAGGTAAAGTCCTTGAGAAAGTTGTTTACCAACAGCTCTCTGACTCTCTTCTGCTAAACAACTGCTTTGATTTCCAATCAGGTTCTAGGCCCCGTCACAGCACTGATACTGCTCTGATCAAGGTGACAAATGACATCCATCTGAACACTGACACAAGTAAAGTCTCAGTCTTAGTCCTGCTGGATCTGAGTGCTGCATTTAACACAGTCGATCATGTGATCTTGTTGCAGAGGTTAGAGTACTGGGTAGGCATCTCTGGCCCTGCTCTGAAATGGTTCCAGTCCTACCTTGAGGACAGGAAGTATTTTGTTCAAATCAGAAATGGTGTGTCAGACCAAATGGCAGTGACCTGTGGGGTCCCCCAGGTCCATCCTATTACCCCTCTTGTTCAATCTTTAATGTTGCCTTTGGGCCAGTTAATACACAGTAATAACGTGTCCTACCACAACTATGCAGACGACACTCAGGTTTACATCTGTCTGATAGCAGGTGAACATTGGCCCGTGGACTCACTCTGTCACTGCCCTCAACAGATCACTGTGTGGATGCAAAAAAACTTTCTCCAACTAAACTCAGACAAGACTGAAGTCATTGTCTTGGACCCACAAAAATCCAGATAAAAAGTCACCAGTCATCTGGAATTACTTAGTTTAAAAGCTAAAAATCAGGTTAGAAATCTAGGGGTAATAATGGAGTCAGACCTAAACTTTAACAGACAAAATCAAAGGTTTACTGTCTAAACCAGACTTGTCCATGCATTTGTCTCTAGCAGGTTGGACTACTGTGCAGCCTTCAGACTGGACTCTCTAAACAAGCTGTAAGACAGCTGTAGAACATCTAGGACGCTGCTACCTGGGTCCTGACTAGAACCTTGAAGTACAGCCACATCAGTCCTGTACTCAGGTCTCTGCACTGGCTTCCTGTTGCTCAGTGAACTGAAGTGTATTCAAAGAATGATGATGTGCGGATGATGAAGAAGGCTTCGTTGACACCGTCTCAATTTTATAAAAAGATTTATTCACAAAAAAAATACGGCATCACACAGGCACCATGGTCTGCCTGGTGAACTCTCAGCCAAAATGAAGTTCCCTGATCTCAGTGTAACCTATGCTTTTATACCTCTGTTTACCCTAACCATTTGGTCTCTCCCTAACTGTATTGTTCCTCTACATTTTCCCACAACTCTCCACCTTAGTGGGGTAATGTCCTGCTGATTTCGGGTCAGAGGTATATCACAAATGGTCGAATATAGTATGTTATAAACATCAGGAACCCTTCATTGTTGACTTCAACCCCTGCTGATCCCAAAACAGGTGTAGGGGACAATACAATCTGGGATTCACTCAGTCATGAATATCAAAGACACTGCAGACACTACAGAACAAACTTTAAAACAGCTCTGCTGCTGAATAAGTCTCTCCATCGTCTAGCACCAAAGTACATCTGTGACATGTTGGTCCCATATGAACCATCTCAGACCCTGAGAACCTCAGTGTCAGGCCTTTTGCTGGTGCCCATAGTCAGGACTAAACACAACAAAACTGCGTTTCAGTTCCATGCAGCCAAACTCTGGTTTCAGAGTTTGGCTGCAGAACAGTCTTCATGATGATTTGAGACAGGCCTCTACTCTATGTTTAAGTCCAGGCTGAAAACAGGCCTGTTCAACTGTGCATAGAACTGAAAGGGTTCTATCTGCACTCTTCTCTTTTACTTTGATTACTTTATTTTAATTGATATTTATGTTTTAAATGTAATTGTGTGTTTTTAACCGGTCTCTTTTCCGTTTTGTAAAGCAGTGTGAATTGCCCTGTGTATGAATTATGCTATTACAATTAAACCTTGCCTTGCCTTATCACATTCACATTAAATAGGTCAATTTTAGACCAAAAAACTTTCACTGAAATAGATTTTATTTCATCATATTTCAAAATTATAAACCCATTAAAGCATTAATATGTGACATTTCAGAAAACAAAGTTTAATGTGTGTGATCTGATCCTCTGTGTCAAGCTGCAGATGAAACAAGCCGAGTGATCTTCTGCTGCAGAACCGTCTTCATCTCCTGGTCATCCAGGTTGTCTGTGATGGTGGTGAAGAAGTGCCGAGTGTTCTCGCTGTCCAGTGAATTACTGCTGTCTGGACAGGCAGCCATCACCGCCTCATAGTGGCTCAGGATCTCCAAACTGCACAGGAACAGTGGTTCACAAGGGCCTCCTGGCATCATCACCTGGAGAATGAAGCATTGGGTAAAAATCCTCAATTACTTTCAGCATATTGTAAATCAAGTGGTCAGAGGCAAGAATACTACCCACTACTGTGTTTTTCAAACAGGTAGGGAGTTAAATCTCAGAAAATCAGCTGTAATTACCAATCAGTGCTTTAGTTTAGATATAGAGGGTGTCCATAAACTCTCTTTACAACTTAAACTTATTACAAAAGCAAATGAATAGACAAATCTGTGGAAATTATTACAAAATGAAGAGTAGATATTGAAGGGGTTTTTTTTGCCTCATTTAATACACCTCAATATTGGCACCACTAGTTGCATGAAGCACATCAAGATAGTACTCAATTTTTTACCATGTTTGCTGTAGGATAACCTCATCAGTGGTGGCAAAGGTATCAGTAATATTTTGCTTCAGGTTGTCAATGTCCCACATCTTTGTTCGATACACAATATCTTTACCTCCTAGAAAGAAATCCAGGGGAGTGATAGCTGGTGAATGAGGCATCCAGGGAATTGGGCCATCCCTTCCAATCCACTAGTCTGAAAATGTTTGATTTAGGAACCTTTCAACATGAGGTCCCCAATTTGGTGGTACACCAACTTGCTGGAAAATGACAGCTGGTTGAAGGTCATCCAGTTGTGGTGCCACATATTCATTCAAAAGGTCATGGTAAACATTTGCAGTAATTGATCTCTCGTTGAAGAAAATTGTACCAGATCCCAAAATGTGATTAAAAACTTTGTTACCCATTGAGTACATAGAACAAATCTGATAAACATATCTCATCAATTGCTTTAGTTACATTTTTCTTAAATTGAAAAAGGAAGGTTTTTGGAAACCTTGTAGATTAGTTTAAGGTAAAATTTCAGTTTTTGTCAAAGGCATTAGATAGAGATGAAGTCTCGGTTTCTGTTTCGAAAAGGACACAGATGGTGAAAAGTAGTGAAAATACTTTAACAAATCCTGCAGCATTTTCAGCAGTAATGTACCATAATGTTCTTATTCCAGCATTTGCATTTGAATATTATTTTGTTTTCTTTATTTCTCTGTGACAGTGAATATTGTTGAGTTGTGGACCAAACAGAATGGATATTATCAGTTTTGTTTTTACAAATGACACATCTTCGTGCATTTTGTAAATAGTTGTAAATCCATCTTATTGACAGTTCATCTGGAACAGGATCTTATGTGCATTTTTAGATTTTTTTTTTTTAAATACTGAAATAATTCTGTTAAGTTGACTATTGTGTGAAGTTTGCAAAACACTAATCAACAATTTTCATTTTATAGACCAATTAATTGATAGAAGAACACAGATTAATAAACAATGAAACCATTGGTTACAACCCTATAATACATTTCAGACTATTACATGGTGCCTTGTGATTCTACGTCACTCATTTTCTAAGGCCTGTGGGTGTAACTGCTCCTCCTCACCCTCATCACCTTGTTCTCTTTCTATTATGTCTCACAGTCATGCAGTTAGGTGAAATTCAACTCTTACTTGGACATGTTGAACGTGGCAGAAGAGCTGACTGAGGACAAAAAGCACTTCCTGGCCGGGAACTGCGTTGACCTCCCTGGACTTCAGTGCACACTGTGTTGCCTGTTCAAACTCTGTCAGAGAGTCTGTGGACACTTTTCCTAATGTGCTGGAACCATTTAAGTGTTTTGTTTGAGAAGGTGATGGAGCCATGACTGACAAAGCTCCAGATGAAGGAAGAGGCAGCTTGGCTTTCAATGAGTTCATCATGTTCCTGATGGCATGGGTATACAACCGGCTAACGTGGCCCCAACCTTCTGACGAGAGCCAGTGGGTGCAGCTGGATCCGCAGAGCAGCTGAAAGACTCGCAAGAGGAGGACAGAGAGCCGGAGCTCACATGAAAACCTCCTCAGATCCAGGAGGGGCAGGTAGTCCACATACTCCAGTGAGAAGGGCACGTAGAGGCGATCTGAGTTGATCAGGGCCCTCACGGCTCTGAGCAGCCGAAACCATTGTGAAACAGAGCAGTAGGGCAAGGTCTGTGTCAGAGCCACCAGCAGGCCTTTACTAAACATGCTGAGGTGGTCTGGGCGGCGTTCGTCCAGAGACAGACAGGACAGCATAGTGGACTGCAAGGAGTCAGATATACAGCAGCATTCAGTCCAAGCCAGAAGACCTGTCCCTGGGCCATACTGGGGCAGGTCCAATCCAGACCACTCCTACAGCAGAGGAAAAGAGATGTCAATCAATAAAGAATTCAATTTTATTTGTAGAGCCCTATATCACAACAAGGTTATCTCACAGGGCTTTACAGGATGTAAACAAACAACA
>JAPTYQ010000006.1:7243783-7255392 GCA_029814465.1 Ostorhinchus cyanosoma
TGGCAGTTCAAGGGGGAGAAACCATATTCCAGTTAAAGTAAGAAGTGATCTTGTTATATCAGGAGTTGAAGTAATATGGTTACAGCTACAAATACCTTATGTAAGGCCTGTCCTTATTGGATGCTGCTATAGACCACCGAATGCTACTGTCATGTATCTCGATCAAATATGTGAAATGTTGGATAAAGTATGCGAAAAGGGAAATGAAGTCTATTTCTTAGGAGATTTTAATATAGACTGGAAGTCCGCAGGTTGTATATCAAAAAGCAAACTGCTTTCTTTAGCCAATACTTGTAATCTGTCTCAATTAGTTAAGGATAATACGTAAGATAATAAGAGTAAGTTTTAGGGCTGATGGCACACACTCAGCAACTCTTATTGATTTAATTTTTACAAATGTGTCAGACTTATGTTCAGAGGCAGTTTCTATTCCAGTCGGCTGTTGCGACCATAATCTAATAGCAGTTAAAAGAATAACAAGAGTGCCTAAATCGAGTCAGAATATTATTTGTAAACGTATTTTCAAAAAGTTTAAAGAGAATGATTTCATAGAAGAAATTAGGGCCATTGATTGCTCGGAGGTTACACAGCAGCAAAATCCTGATAGGGCTGTGGACATCTTTAACAATTTAATAACTTGGGTAATAGATAAACATGCTCCCTTAAGAAAACTCCATGGCTAGATCAAGAGCTCAAAGAATATATGCGGCAAAGGAATGAAGTTAAAGTGGAGGCAATTAAATATAATGATGGGGTTAGGTGGAATGAGTATCGAAAATTAAGAAATTATGTGACTAAAATGAATAGATGTAAAAAACAAATATACTATCAAAATAGAATTAAAGATGCTGGAATGTATAATGCAAAGGTATGGAGGACACTGAATGAATTATTGGGAAGAAAAACCAAACTAAACACTACATCTTTAGAGGCTGATGGGATTTGCCTTGCAAAACCAAAGGAGATCGCCAACTATTTAGGAAAGTTTTATAATAACAAAATACAAAAAATTAGACAAGCTATGGAGTTGGGACAAGATAAAAATATTTCCTATGAATTGATAATAAATAGTATAATGACAATGAAAAAGTGCACATTTACATTTGACACAGTAACTGAGGATAGTGTGAAAAAAATACTGCGAGTAAAGATAAACCCTGTGGAATAGACAATCTAGAGGTTAAATTGTTGAAGATGGTGGCAGATGTTGTTTCTTTGCCTATGTCACATATCAATTTAAGTTTATCAGCAGGTGTTTTTCCCTTACAGTGGAAAAGAGCAAAAATTGTACCCCTAATTAAAAATAATAGAGAACAGTTTTCAGGCCAAAATAGCAGACCAATAAGTTTGTTACCAACAGTAAGCAAAGTTATGGAAAAAATTGTGTATGATCAAATACAAGAGTATTTTGCAGTATATGGGTTAAACACAATATATCAACATGCTTATTAAAGGGGTCACTCCACAACTACAGCACTCACTCAGATTACTGATCACTGGCTACAGGAAATTGATAATAAGAATTTGGTTGGAGCGATATTCCTACATCTAAGTGTGGCCTTTGATGTTCTGGACCATAAAATTTTGCAAAAAAAGTTTGTTATGGATAGCAGGTGGTTTAACACCTGCTATTGAATGGATTGACAGTTATCTCAGTAATCGGGAGTACACAGTTTACTTTAATGGCAATTACTCAGAGGATAGGAAAAATGAGTTGTGGGGTGCCCCAGGACAGTTGTCTAGGACCCCTTTTGTTTTCAATTTTTACAAAGGATGTTCCACTGATAATTAAACATGCAACCATGACAATATATGCAGATGATACAACATTATATTCATCCGCGAAAAATGCAGATCAACTTAACACCGTCTTAAATAAGGAGTTGGACGCAGTTGAACAATGGATTATAGACAATAAATTAGTTGTTAATGCAGGCAAAACAAAATGCACGGTTGTTGGGTCAAAGTATTTTCTTAGGATGTTACCAAAATTACACTTAACGATTGGAGGGAATGTGATTCAACAAGTTGAAGAAGCTAATTTATTGGGTTTAATATTGGATGGTACACTGTCATGGGATGGACAAATAAATAATATATTGAAAAAAAATGGGTCAGAGTATGGGAATGATCAGACACTGTAAGAAATTTATTCCTCAAGGGTTGATCAAGAAATTAGTTCAATCATTAGCATTATCTCATATGGATTATGCTTCAGTTGTTTGGTCAAATACTACTGAGAAAAATTTACACAAATTGCAAGTTGCACAGAACAAAGCGGCATGAATTGTTTTGTATTGCTCATACAGAACCAATATGACCACAATGCATAATAGTTTGGCATGGTTAACTGTAAAACCAAGATTGCAACATTTTTTATTATCATTTATTCGTAATATAATAGCAACAAAGACTCCAGAAATTATTTATAGACAACTGTCATTTTTCGCGGATCTACATAATTATTGTACAAGACAAACCAGTGAAACTCAGTGTGTTCTACCTGTAGGCAGAACAAATCAGCTGCAGCGGACTGTTTTTTATCGGGCCATGGTGGCATGGAATGGATTGCCAAGGTTTCTGTTGTTGGAAAATAATAGGAAATGTTTTCAAAAGAAATTAAAACTTTTTTTGTATACACAATGGACATGAAATGGAAACAGTTTTGATGATACTGAAAGATGTCTTACAAATCGCATGACATCTTTCAATATCAGCGGTATTCTTTGTATCAGACAGCTATTGCTGTCGAATGAGTGAAAATGTATGTGCATTTAGTTTGTTTATTTACTTTCATTGCATTGGGCTGGTGTGTTGTATTGTATGTTCTGTGTGTGTGGAAGGAGTGGTGTAGGATTAATGTAAATATTGTAATGCAATGTGGAGGAGACCCCAGGAAGAATAGCAACTGAAATATCAGTTGCTAATGGGGATCTTAATAAAAAGAAAGAAAGAAAGAACTCCTAGGTTTTTAACTGTGGCGCTGGAGGCTACACTCACACTGTCCAGAGTGACCATCTGGTCAGTCAGGGAATCTCTCAAACTTTTAGGGCCTATTATAATGACTTTCAGGGTTGAGTAAAAGATAGTTAGCACTCATCCAGGTCTTTATGTCTTGGACATAGGCACTTAATTTATCCACATGCCTGGTCTGATCAGGTTTCATTGCTAAATACAGTTGAGTGTTGTCTGCATAACAGTGAAAATTAATACCATGTTTTCTAATGATATTACCTAAAGGCAGCATATACAACGTAAACAGCATGGGCCTGAGGACCGACCCTTGCAGCACGTTATGGCGGCTGTTGTTACTAAATGCACATACAGTGATCCCATATGAACAGTTAATGGACTAGGTATCTTTTCACGTCCATATATTTAACAAGGTAACTTAGGCCAGATGTTATAACAGGAATTACATTTTTAAATTGGTACCATATTGAAAGTAGGACAAACAATGACATGTAACAAACAGTGCATCAGTCAATGGCCATTCAAAACAATGGTTCAGAAATTCAACTGAACACAGAAGTCAACACAATATTCCAATTTGCATTCAATGACTGGTTTGACAAAACAAAGAGGATTGAGAGAGTCTGCAAAATGGAAGCACCAACACTTCGTGTGTATATGTAACAGAGAATGATTGAGGTGGTGGAAAACTTTCCAGTAAATCACCATACGAAGACCCCTCTTCTTCCTCTCCCAGCTCTCATCGTGTCACACACACAGGCGCGCACGCACGCACGCACACACGCATGCACACACACACACACACACACACACACACACACACACACACACACACACACACACACACACACACACACACACACGCATTGTTGACAATAGGCAGTAGTGTGGAATGTTAAAGTATGTGAATGAATCTGGTGAGTGCACACACAGACACTCTTTTGGTGTGGAATGTTTGCTCTGTTGGGGTCCAGTTACAAGGCAGAGGTTGGTGGTCTTCAGCAGCCAACGTGTCTGCCTTGTCCTGCCTCCAAACCCACAACAGAATACAAATCTAAATGAAAAATAACTTTATTAATCTGTCTGTGGCTGTGTTCACCAATTTACCATTATGAACTGTATGTTCTCTCTTGACCTGTTAAAGCCTTTTTTTTTTTTTTTTTTAACAAAATACCATTAGACCCAGGGGCTGGAAACATAATGAGAGTAAGAGGAGGAACTGCAGAGACAACGGGGGTAGAGAAGGATTTGACAAGGGAAACAACAAGGTTAATATTGTGTTTGCACGGGAGATGTAAACAGGCTAATGTGGATGTAGTGAGACATAAATATTCTCTATTAACACCAAAAACTGAGATGGGACAATAATGTTTAGTGTATAGGTTTAACTTGCAGATAAATCTCTTTAGTCCTTTAACTCATTCTGGAAATGATGTATTACTGGTTCATTGTGACAAAAGTAATACTTATTCACTACATGTGTGAATTCTTATTTAATGAGCTCATGTTTTCAGGTTTGCAATAAGGTTCACAAAGATCATTATGATTGTTAGGAATAAAATCATGCTCATCTACATGTAGAAAAAACCTCTGCATCAAGTCATATATTTCCTTCTTTCTTGAGTCTGTCCACTCATGCTAAATGAAATGAGATTAATATACATTAAAAATTAATGATATTTAATCGTGACTAATCGAAATTAATCCACAGTAATCCTGTGATTAATCTGATTAAAAAAATTTAATTTTTTGACAGCACTAATATTTACTTTTTTCTGATTAGACAGTTTTCGTGCTTCAGTGAACAATGCTAATTTGAATTGTGCAAAATAAGTCTTTTGCGCATGGAAGTGGATGGATTAATATGAGATCGATTGTCATGGATGACAAGTTCCATTGGTCTTTTACTTGCATGCACAAGGAAAAAAATTATTACATGTTAACCTCCTACCATCGATACAAAGATTTCACATTAAGGACAGGTTTGAGTCTATCATGCCAAACAGAAGGAGTTAATGTTGTTAGTGTGGGTTCTTTAAAATGTCAAATGATCAGCTCAAAACAAGCTTAAACATTTCAGTCAATGTATGTAATTCTTTGCATCATCTGGGTGTTCCCTCTTGGTAATTTCAATTGTTTGAAGCAGACCTATAATCTCTGGTCATTTTGGCCTCAAAATGGCCTAATTCATAGGAACACATTTGTGCACATTCTTTGCATTGGCCATCCTGTTCATCTGGATGTCCATGTGGCTTGGTAGAAGATGGTCAGACCTCAGTACACACCCCAGCAGTGAGCTTTCATGGTCACCGAATATCATCAAAGCAAAAGTGCCCCTGTTGTATTTTAGAGATTCCGCCAAGAATCCCCAAATGTTCGTCTTCCATCACTTGCAACCATCTTTAATAATCTATGCAATTACCGTATGAGTGGAACCAGCCAAAATCTCAGGAAAGAGCGGTCTGGCTGACATGGACGTTGGCATGATATACTCAAACCTGTCGTTAATTTGAAATCTTTGTATCGACGGTTGGGGTTAAGATGTGATAATTTCTTTCCTGTTTTATGCATGTAAGTAAAAGACCAATGGAACTTGTCATTCATGGTGACAGATCTCATATTAACCCTTACACTTCCATGTGCAAAAGACTTTTATTTTGCACAGTTCAAATTAGCGTTGTTCACTGTAGCATGAAAACTGACCCAGGACACAGGTGCCAATCAAGAAAGAATTACATGGGCATTAAACACATATGACCAGATTTTCAAAATGTCTTGACGTTTTGGTTTTATGTTGTTTTTTCTGAGAGTCTACTTTTTTCTGATACACCCTGTAGAGAGGAGGAGGAAGAGGAGGTACAGAAAAGAGAAGACAAGGGAGGGGACTCCTCCAATAGTTTACACAGTGTAAGTATATAACCGCTCCCCTAGTCCCCTCCCCTCTCATTTACTACTCTTCCACATGGTTTTCTTTGCTCCATCACCTCCAACACCCTTTATCCCTCCCTCTCTCCTCGCTCCTCCCAACCAGAAGAGGAGTGATCAGCCTGAGAGTTTAAACAAATCAGAGAGCTGGCAGAGCAGAGCAGAGCAGAGCAGAGCAGAGCAGGGCAGAGCACAGCAGAGATCTCATACATCTAACTGTTCAGAGGAGGACTCGGCAGCAGTGAACCAGACAGTGGAGCAGAGGTACGTCCATTACAGCTCTGAGTCAAAATGATCTTACTGGTGTGTTTAACCAGGTTCATGAAACAGAAAAATGTGAGCCTTCTTTCTGATTGTGACTCTTTCAACAAAAATCTTCTTGCTCTGTTTTAGTCTCTGACAGAGACATCTTGATATGTCACTTTCAACTTTTTAATTCATTATTACACACTTATTTAATCTTTCAGTTTGGATATTCATATCAGTTTAGGTGTATTTTTAGGAATTCACTTGTTTAATTTTCATTTAGTGTTCATTTAAGTTTTCAGATAATGATGAGCAAAGTCTGGATTCACAGAAGCTGAAAAAGATCTCACAACATCAAATCTGATTTTAAAGTCCATTTTTTGGTAGGCTCACCATATTATGCAAAGCTATTTTATTCATTGCACATCATAAACCATCAACATGTGCAGAAACTAAACCGTTATTTTGAACTTTTCAGTCTAGTTTCCATTTTAGCCTATGTAGTCTGGGTTTTAGTCGTAGTTTTTGTTAATTAATATTTATTAATTAACTAATAGTGTTTCTAACAAAATTAATAAACAAATGAAACTTCATTTATTGTGACTTACCTTGCATGTTTATTCAAGATATCATCTCCTAGGGATAAAGTGGTTGTCTGAAGAAATTGTTTAAGTGTTTTTCCTTTTCATACTTTTATCCACCAACAGACTCAGACCACTGAAGGAGACAGGGTGGACTGTCCCATGTCAAAGCTGAAGGAGTGGGAATAAAACATACCAGACCTTTGCAGCCCACTGCAGACGTCAACCTCCCAACCTATGTCCATTAGTCCCCACCCCCTCCAGGGATCCTCAGTGACAGAAGTGAACACTCTGCAGTGTAACTCAGAGTCTAGTCACCACTGACAGCAGCAGTACTGATGGAAGCCCCAATCCTGGCTGAGATGGGAGATTTGTGTCACCCCCGGTCTTCCTCTCCAGAGAATGAGACAGTGTGTGCTGCTCTCTCCCGTTATGAGAACACTCTCCACAATGCCATCAAGGAGATCCATGTTGACGTCAGCACTTTTAAACTAGGCATGGAACAGCGATTGGAGGAAACAGCTAACCTGAGTGGGCCCCTCAGTCGGGCTGTGGCTCAGCTCCAGCAGGAGAACCAGCAGCTCAAGAGCCAACTGGAGGCTCTCAGCCGACAGATGGAGCTCCTGACTGGAATGCCGTGTGACCACAGCACCATGGCCAACAACCACAACCAAAATAATCACAATCAGAAGAACCACCTGAATGACATTCAGGAGAACCATGAGGAGATAAAAGAGGTGATCTATGGGAAGAGTCAGGCTCACACTCAGAGCCAGGGTCACCTCCACATTCAGACCTGCAGCCTGGAGAACCAGATCCAGACCTACAATGGACTTAGCAGTCAGTCCAGCCCTGCATCTCCCCTTGCCATCTTCTCATCCTCCCCCACTTCCAGCAGTCCTCCTGTTGGCTCCAGAGTTTCCTCCATGGTGACTAGCCCATTGTCCAGCAGAAGCCCATCCACAACCCGCTTCTCAAGTCGAGCAACTTTTGCTCTATCCAACAAAAATGTGAGTATTATATGTTTTGAATGACGGATTCAGATTTTCAGAACACGAATGATTTCCCCAACATTATCTGTGACGTAGCTTCATAATGATCAGGGTCAGGATGAACTTTATTGTCCCTTGTGGGAAATTTGTTTTGCACAACAGTGCCACACATGGATGAACTCAAGAACACTTCAATCAGTTTAACCTCACACTCTGTCATGTTATTTCTTGGTTTTACTGAGAGTAGATAGTAAATAGTGAGAGTAGATGTTTTAACACTTTCTTTGGGGTATGGTTATCTGTCAATAAGTGACCCACAGAGTGGCAGGAAGTGGACATGCATCCATTGGACAGCTGTCTGTCTTAACCTTTATATGTATGTAGTTTAAGTTTCCCTGTCATTACACAAAAACCTTTGGCAAAGATATTCCGACTAAAGATGAAAAATTAGATTTAACCACTGATGTTAAATGTTACACAAATTCACTTATCACACTCTGCTTACTACAATTAGTCTTGTAGCTGTGATGAGACATGTTGGGTAAATCTGGTTATTGTTTTGTTTTTGTTTTTTTTCAATCTAGTTATTGTTAAAGTTTGTTTGAGTGATATAAACAAGAATAAAATATAAAAATGCATATGTTTGGTCCATGGTTCACCTGCATCATGGACTGTAAGGCCACTGCTATTGGGCTTTACTTTATCTCACCTGTTGCAGCACCCCAAGTTGCCATTTAGCTTACAAAACAATTATTCACTTAATTAAAAAAAAAATCTTATCAGGGTGTGTCATGCCTCTCAAGTCTATGGATAAACAGCTAAAGATCATTCATAACGGTCATTCGACTGTTTTGAAATCATCAATTTTAATACATAATTGATTATTCAGTGAACCATCCACTTCTCCCGTAGGACTCTATGCAAACAGAACTGTCTCCCAAATCCCGAAGGTCATGATGTGGTCAGTAACTGAAACCTTTTTTCTTTTGTCAGAATACCTGGACTTTTAGCTAACTGACAATAAGCTAACTTTACGTATTTGTATTTTAATTAAAAAGTGTAAAATTCTATTTTAGCCACTGAGGAAAAATGAGCCCTTGCCTGCTTCTTGCTGTCTTACCTAATCAAGCATTTTCATAATCTGTGCCAAGTCTGCATACTGTATGTCATTGTTGTCTGTTAGTTTTCTGATTAGTAAATGTCTCTCATAATAATATATCTCTTCCTGAGGAGAACTATGCTTCTTTACTTCAGTTAAGAAAGTTTAAAAGGTCAGTAGTGCAATTGTGGAGCACATTAAAAAACTAAGCTGTGCACACATATTGCCTCCAGCTACCTTACCATTAACCTTGAACCATTTTTCTAAAATAGGGTTCTTAATACAATCACATATGTATAATTAAAGGGACTGACACACACAGAATATCAGCTTCTTCTTTGATTTCCTTTCCTTTGGAGTCCACTGGATTTATTATTTGTATTAGCCAAGTGGGTAGTCAACAAGGTTCAACTGCTTTGACTCAAGCAAAACAGTGTATTAGAAATAATTGTTGTGTCTGAAAGGCCTCTGGTAATTGTAGAAGTATCCACTGTGGCACCAGTAGCCACAGGTTTGGATTCACAACACACAGATAACATGTTGTTTCAAGGAATGCAATCCAGGAAAAGGTTGTGTCCTTCTATGCACAGAAGCTCTTGACTTTTTTGTCCAGGCCCTAAGGCTCCTGACTCTGGAACATTTACGGAAATTGAATACACAGCAAAGGTAAGGGGTAGTCCTATAATTGTAAAGCAGTTTTTACGGTTGGGAAGGGGTTGATGTGGTGAAGAGCATGATTGAATCCATGTTGTTGTATGGATGTGTCATGCACAGCATTGAATGTGTCACTGTAGTTGCACAATAACTCACAACCAGGATGTTTAAGGATTTGTAACATGAGTCAGTAACATGAGTCAACCACACAGACTCCTGGGAGGTGAGGTTAGTATGGCTGTGTGGTTTTCAAAACCTGAGTGAAGTACTGTGTGAAATCGGCATTGAGAAATAAGTGGTGGTTTGTCACAATCACAAACTGACTGGTCAAGATAAAAACAAGCCTCTGCAGTTAGTTACTGGAAAGTTGATGGTTTTCTACAAAGAAAATTTGCATCAGTCATAAGTCTGCTGGATTCTATTTGTATGTTGCTGGTTTCTGGCATCTGGATCATGACACATTATTTTATTCATGCCAAAGCAACTGCTGATGCAGATGTTGATGAGTGTGCTGCACAGCAAATACCCACACAATTATGCAGAAAATAAAGACAAATCTGAAAAAGGCTTATGCAGACAATATCATTATCTACTTTGCTGTATTATATGACCTCTACTGGAGCCAGTTGTCTAAAGATTTATATTTCAAGACACAAAAGCATAACATATTCAGTACAGAGACTCTGTTATAAAATTGGATGCTGCTGCTGATTCCTCATTGCTGCTCTTCTGCTCCTTTATAGCAGCATCACTGCATACTGCTACTGATATGTTAGAAATGCTAATGATGCTTAATTAAAACAATCACTAGGTCCCAGGACAAAACAGACTCCAATAAAAATGTCATATAAGTAAATGCAAATCTTACATACTGAACCAGGTGGATCAAAACCAAGAGGAGCAAGAGCAAAAAGTATTTTGTCTCTGCAGACACTACCTCACTCATTTTATCTACTTTATATATTGTTAGTAGTTTTAACTACAGGAATGCATCATATTCAATAAATATCATCATACGTTTGCTGCGTAACTGTCCTGTGACAACCTTGCATCTATAAAGAATCAACAAGTCTGTTTTAAGCTTCATGACTATGCATTTTCCTGTGAATCCAAGAGGGTTTTTAAAAATTTCTCACCGTACAGGAACACTTCATCCTCTTCATTTATTTTTTTTTCCCAACAGATATTCAAAGTCGACATATGTGGTTTTCTCTGTCATCAGGAACAATGGCAATCTGAAAAGCATCCAAAGCTATCAGGTAGTTTGAGTAAAAAAATTAATCTTTGCTCTAAGCTGTAGAAGTACAAAGCTGCATGAAATGGATATGTATGTGTGTAATTTTAATTGTGTTTTATTTTAACAACTCTGTATGGTGACCTTGAGTGTCCAGAAAGGCGCCTATAAATAAAATGTATTATTATTATCATTGTACTCATGTAAAGAAAAACTCCTTCAGATTTGCACTGGAATACACTACTTGAGTAGCTAGTTACACTCCACTAGTGTTATGTATTCCCATCAGATCACCTGCTAGATATTACTCACGAATGATCATGCAAATGTATCTAAAAGAAGCACAAACCCTCCCCCAAAAGTACTAGGAACACAAGTACATACAAGCAAACTTTATGCTAATGGCTGTTTCTCTGACATCTGTAGTTACTGAAGAATGTGGTGGATAAAATGGAGGAATGTTATCTCTTGTGAATTTCATGTGGTCAAAGCTAAAAAACACAACAGCACCTTTGTTTCTGTGTGTCTGTGCTGTGGGAGATCCCCAGCTGACATCCAAACACACATATCAAGCATGAGTTGCAAAAAAATGCTATAAAGTTATGTGTTTCTGCACAAAGGTCCGCTGTGTGCATGTAGCGATGTCTGGGCACTCTTTCTCCACCGTCATCAAAATAATTACTGTAACCTCAAGAGGTTTTTTTGTAAACACAGTGGAATTATAATTGTGACTCACTCTTCCTGCCACATCCTCACCTGTATGTCAGAGAGGGATGAGGAAGAGATGTATGTGAAGTTGTAGCTGGCTGTTCCAGCAGGTCTGATTGATATGACACACACACACACACACACACACACACACACACACACACACACACACACACACACACACACACACACACACA
>JAPTYQ010000006.1:7341636-7368891 GCA_029814465.1 Ostorhinchus cyanosoma
TTTAGACAGATTTGTGAACAATGTTTGAGAGAAATGGTAATATTGTGTATCTGGAATGAATTTTAGATCTTCAAGTCTATCATGAAAAATGGGAGCAGAAACAAAAGTGTTACGTTTATATTTTTGTTGAGTGTATATCTGCAACAGGGGTGGGAATTGATAGTATTTGACCAATATTAATGCCATTGGTGATTCTGTTTACCAGTCCAATTTCTTATCACTCATTATTATTCTCCTATTGATTCCTGAGTTGTTTTTTTGAGTGGGAATAAAAGTAGTTGGACAAGTCATAGTGGAGCTTGTTTGACCATTCTCTAAATCAAATAGTTCACAATGAGAGCGAGAGAGAGATGTATGGGACAAAGGTGCGCTCGGACCGGACAGACTGGGTCCATGCATTTGGACCGGATGGACAGGGTCTATGCGCTTGTACCCAGTCCATGTGGGAGCCTCTATCCCCTTATTTCTGGAGCGCTGTCCACGCGGCTGTCTTCAGCCGTGTTTTCAGAGGCCAAACATAGCAAACTGTGAATATCCACCTGTAGTACTGCTGCTTCTCCAGGAAATGCGCAGTACCATTACTTGAACATGGTTTTCATCATAATTACAATTTAAATGGTAATACTAACCGTTGGGAATTTTACTGCGGTTTATCGTTACACTGGTAATCATTACATCTCTAATTGGAACATGTAATTTTACTTCAATGAATTTATCAGTTTAAGTTAAATATGTGTACACGTATCACAAGTCAAACTGTGCAAATTTGACTAAATTACAAAGGGGAAAAGTGGTAAAAATGAAGAGCTGTTTGAGAGCTAAAAGAGCCAGCTCTTACAGGTGAACTGAGCTAAATGTACCATCTCACTGAGAAGAGCCGAAATTCTCGTCACTATTCGGTAGTTGCGGAGCACCCCCCACCCCCTTCACTGTACCGAAAATGTATTGAACTGAAGACCCCTGTAACTGAAATTTTTCTGCACTGTTACACACCTAATGCTGAATAATAAACATAACTTAAACAGTTTTTTCTTTTTTCCACAAACTTTTTATAGTCAAATAAGAATTAAATAATAATCACACCAGTAAATGCATTTAGTGTCAGTTCACACAGTGATAAATATTTGTTTTAGCATACTATGAAGAGACTCCGACGTGTCTTGAGTATGTACTTGACTATTTTTGTTTGTTTTGTCTTTTGTGTGCACCATAGCTCCTCCGTTCACAGCCAGAGACACCCTTAAGGCATGGCAGGAGAAGAACCACCCCTGGTTGGAGCTATCGGACGTCCACAGGGAGACTACTGAGAACATACGTGTCACTGTCATCCCCTTCTATATGGGCATGAGGGTTAGTGAACAGAAAAACAATGTAACGTGATACAAACGTACTCAAAATCTTTAACTAATGTTTCTCATTCTTAGGAGGCCCAAAACTCCCATGTTTACTGGGTGAGTACACAGACTTTGTCAGAGAATAATTAATAGCAGCTAACAGCCCTTATACCTCTGTGTTTACAGGCTCAGTTTGTCACCATGTGTGGTTTCTTTGTGCAGTGGCGGTACTGTATCCGTCTGGAGAACATGGGTAACGAGGTGGTTCAACTGCGGGAGCGGCACTGGAGAATATTCAGCCTGTCAGGGACTCTGGAGACTGTCAGAGGACGAGGTGTTGTAGGCAGGGTGAGTGCACATGCAGACAGCCTGGCTCACTGAGTGAATAATCTGGGGTGATTGTTTCAGCCAACTTTCTTCTCACTCCTGCTTCTGTGTATTACTCCTTTGACATGTGAAACAGAAATCAAATGCTCCAACAAATGAGTCTTGAGTGTAATTTGTTAAAAGAAATACAGTAAATGTGACAGTGCTCTCAAAAAGACTAAACATAATGCAACCGCCCTTGAAAAACCATCAGCCTTCAGTTCGCGCCCTCCCCAGTGGGCAGGTCTGGCTAAGTAATTTTAACTGCAAGGTATAAATTACACGTGGGCAATGGAACAGTGTTGTATCATGAATGATCTTAGAAATGCCCCATCATTGAAATGGATCATACTCCTGTTCTCAGCATTCACAACAAAAGTTGTAAACATTTGGATCTGAGCTACATCAACAACCAGATAGAACTATTTGGCCTAATAGCAGCTCTGCTGGTTGGACAAATGACTTCAAATGTCTTTCTTGGTAGTTCTCAGTTCAATTGGACTGGTCCAAGTGACCTGAGAAGAACGTCAAAGAAGAACAATGACCTGGGCAAATGAGAAGCTACACAGACTAGGCTACTTCTCCTATTCTTCTCCTTCCATAGCAGCCTGGTCATCAGCAGTTTGGTAGACAACGACTAGCAAAAGTTGCTGAAGCTACAGTCTGCATTAGAGAACAGGTGTTTGAAAATGTCAACGTGGACTATAGATCTGTGATATGCTAAGCCAAGATATTTTTCCAACCCTGTCATACCCGACCTTTAGTGTCAACAAAAGATTGAAGGCAAACGTAACTTTCAGACCTTAAAGGAGAACACTCTGTGTTGCTATTTTATTACTAAGTTAACTAGGGCTGGGTATCATGGCCAATTTCCTTAATTGATTCCATTTTGATTCATAAGGTTCTGAAGCGATTAATCACTATTTGATTTGATCTGATATTGATTTAATTTTCTTAAGTAATGAACAGGACAGAAGCATTGCCATGTTTCTACTGTGGCTTAGAACGGATGTCTTTGTCATCTCTATTCTATTTTATGGTGGGTGGATTCTAGTGTTAAGGGGCATTACTATCAACTATAGGGGTATGTGGACCCAAGTTAATATTTCTGGAACAACCAGCTTCTGCAACCTGCCACAGAGAGCCAGTTCCTCCAAACTGCAGATTCAAGTTTGAGGCCAGGAGGACTTCTCCTTCCCTGGGGGAGAATGGATGTTTCCCCTAGCCCTAAAGTTAACATTACAAATCATTTTAAATCCTTATTTGAAATAGCTAATGAATCCTGTCGATTTTCATTATTTTCATACAAAAATAATTCTATCTCTTGGTCTTTAAAATTGAGAAGAAAAATCAAACTCCTTGTAGATCAGCTTCAGGTTGCTCACACTTTGTTGAAATGTCATATCAGAGTAGGGCTGTAGCTGTTGATTCTTTTTGAAGTGGGGCATTCTACTGAAAATTTCAGCGATTATTCAAGTAATCAGGGTTTTTTTTCTTGCATTTGTAAACAACTATACTATTGCGTGCTTGCACATGTATGCGGTGTACATTACGACTTTGTGCCCTTAAGCATAAAATGCGCATGAAGCCTTCAAAGTGTACTGTTGTTCAGTAACTCCATCTTTGTTTTTTGTTTTTTTTGTTGTTTTTTTTTTTTACAAATGATCAGAATCCCACTGCAGGTTTGCATAATGTGTGTTTCACAATAATAAAATCAATGCCACAATCCGGTTCAATGACCAGCTATCCCGGTGGTGGCAGTGCAGCACGGACAAGCCGGCAGCCTGTGGACAGGATGACCCCCAATATTCAACCTCAGCCATGACACCTGCGTGGATGAACATCTGGTTCCTCACCGGGGCAGCTGCTCATTCCTCAGATTCACCTGGAGTGTGTCTGTCCTGGGGCCTCATGTACAAAGGATGCATATGTCCAAAAACGTGGTGCACATCCTTTTCCACGCCCATGTTCAGATGTACAAAGTGTAAAATGACTGTGGAAATGTGCAGACGTCCACACCACCTCCACAGCTGGCATACGCATGTTTCTAGTGCTTTGGAACCTTTGGCGACACTTAGAGGTGATACTGGGAAACTTTAAAAATTTCCAAGTGATGTTAACATCAGAGATACACAAATGAAGAATTAACACACCGACATGCCATCCTACCCCCCCCCCAGAACCAGACCATCCAGACACTGGACCCATCACTGCCAATGTGTTAATGTTAATGTCTGTGAGAACATTTCTAAGTCAGTCCAGGCCTCATTGATGCTGCTGACTGTCCTTACCATGTCTTTTTGTGACGGACATGGGAGTGGATGGGCAATAGCAGCTGCTGGCAAACCAATGGATTGGCTGACACCGGGAGGGTCCAGTCCCACGGTGTGTTCATTCCCACGAGACCTTCTAAAATGCCTGATATCAAAAAGTTTATCACAGTTTCATGCCCAAAAACTGCGATCAATCCTCACCAAACTCATGGTTTTGATTTTTGGAAGTGAAAGTGGACATGATTACGGATGTCCATGCATTAATTGGTTTGACTGATTTCGGACATTAAGCTACATGAAGTTTTTTTACATGAAGGTCCCGCTGGGGTTCTTCCTCCACCTGTATTGCCCTCTGCTTTGTCAGTGAACAACAGTCTTCTACTTCGCATTCACTTTTGACGTCATCATCTGATCGTGCAGAGAGGGGAATCCCAGAGGGAATCCCACCTGCAGGCCCTGTTTATACTAATTTCCATATGTAAAAGTAGGCATGGAGAGGGAGGAGTCCGGTACTCCAACAAATGCGGCCAATTCCACGCTAATTGGGATGTACAAAGGAAATGTGCATGGATTCAGGCGTACACTCAGTTTTGTTCATCTGGATTTTTTTGTGCGTATGGACTTTTCTGGATATGCGCATACACCACTTTTCAGTATAAAATCCATGCACGTCTTTGTACATGAGGCCCTAGGTGTGCCGCTTAGGTGTGTGCTGATGTGAGGGAGGAACACGCCTGGCCTGTGCACCAAGCAGCAGGATCCGGAGGTGAACAGTGATCCAAGCCGGAGCTGCTTAACAAAATTAATAATTAAATGAATACTCAAGGCTCAAAAAATGATTCGTGGATTTTTTTGTATTCGAATTACTCAAGTACTCGTTGCAGCTCTGTATAGGCAATATTAAAGCAGACCCTGCCTTCAACTGTTTTACCTTAAAACAGACCTGGGCAAAGTAAGGCCAGGGGCCACATGCAGCCCAATAGCTGGCCTTGACTAGCCCACATGAGGTCATTGGCAAATTAAAAGTCAATGCAAATATATATCATACAGTTTTTATTTTGTAGAATATACTAAATTAACGTTTTTTCGCACATACTTTCTGTACTCAGCCTAAGGCTTATGCACTGATTGGTTTATTGGTCAGTTTCAGGCCATTAAGATGTCAGCTAACACCAAAATAAGGAGAGAGTAAGAATCCAGAGATTTTAACAAGACATGGACTTCTAAATATTTCTTCACTGAAGTCAGAAAAGGAACTGAGATATGCAAACAAGCAAAGCTGCATTTATGGTTTTTCATGTAAAGTTAACATGGGAGGAAAAAAAGGTAACATGGAGCTGGTTTTGCACATTTTCGAAAATGTTTTTGTGAATACTCATTAAATAGTTGTATTCTGTGCTCCACATTTTCATTGTATCATTGTATTGTTTCGTTTCCTGTTTTTATAGAGATAAATACTGAGCAGAGCTTCAGGGGAATTTTTCTGGCCCTTAATAACTGTCAAGGTTTCTTATGTGGCCCCATGGGAAAATTAATTGCCACCCCTGCTCTAAAAACACAGAATTAGTCAGCACTCCCTCAGTCACAAGCCTGGGAAAGTCAGTGAATTTAATTCAGTCTGTAATGAAATTCAGAAGACATTATAGCAACATAAGAATTGTATGTTTTTGTGCTTCTGTCACACCTTGGATCAAGAAGTATTATTTGTTCAATTCCATTTTTGAGTTGATAATCTGAATCTGAATTTAAATGTGTTTTGATGAAAATATAACAAAATTTGATCAGTGTACAACAAAAAGGAACAAAAGGAAGTATGTACCCAATAATCACTAATGAAAACTGCAATCAACAGTAGAACTCCTGCAGAAGCCATGTATTTCTTTAGTGTCTTGAAAATTATTTCTGTAATATAGTGACTGGAGTAGTACAACTGAAAATTAAAATAACTTGACTTTTAGAGAATGTAATGCCGTGTTTCCACTACGTGGAACCGGCTCGACTCAGGTACCAAGTACTATTCCTGGAGACCATCTCCATTACAGGCTGCTACTGACTAGTGACGCGGCATGTAACTTCCGTGATGCCTGCACAGAGAGTTGCTAATAAACTCGCTCATTGTGTGTTACCCTGTCAAGCTCAAGCTGAATTTTTTTGTCTGCCACCAAAGACAGAAATGTCTGAATCTCCTTGACCGACCACATTGTAATTTTGCTAGCTGCCATCATGTGGAGTAACCCACCAGTGTATTTAATGTAGACTTCTGCATCTGTTTCCTTTAAAAATTGCGAGTCATCACACATTGATAATGCAATGACGCAGAGGCAACTCAACGACCAGTCAGTGGTCGGCAATGTTTACACGTCATGTTTTAGTATCTCTCGGAACCTCAGTGGAGTAGATTCCAAAAACTAGTACCGTGTACCAGATTCCAGGTACTTTGCGTAATGGAAACGCAAAAAGGCAGAGTCGAGTCAAGCTGGTACCACATAGTGGAAACACGGCATAAGGGAGGATTTTTATCTCCTTAATTAATCCCTACCCTGAATGGAAACAGGAATTATTAATCTAAAGTATGGAAATATTTTAAGATGTTAAAAATATGTGGGAACCCTAGTATTCCCTTCAGTGTCCATGTTGTGTTTTTTGCTTTTACAGGAGCCAGTGTTATCCAAAGAACAACCGGCCTTTCAGTACAGCAGCCATGTGTCCCTGCAAGCCCCCAGTGGTCACATGTGGTGAGTCTGCTGACACCTATCCTCAGCACATCTCAACATTTTGTACTTATTGTCATCTAATACTCTGGGTGTGTAATCCAAGCCTAACATCTACCATTTACAGTATCACAATTGTTGATTCAGCCCTCTGAATTGTCTCTAGGGGTACATTTCGTATCGAAAGGACAGATGGCTCCCACTTCGACGTTCGCATTCCCCCTTTCTCTCTGGAGAGCAACAAAGATGACAAAGCACCTCCTGCAGGCTACACATTCTAATTGCAGGTGGTAACATCCCATTTTCACAGCCCAGGACACACTGTGAGCCCTGGCCCTGCCTGGATTGTCTAGAAATGTCCATCTCCTGTAATGTCACCTTAGCCTACGGCATACAAGTAGCATGATGTCAGGTTTAAGCAAAGGGAAAATCTAACATTTTCTAGATAATCTACATGCAGGTCCACATAGTACCCGACAGCAATATATCATACTGGCTCAGTCATATGTAGAAAATCAGTCAGCAACCCTGTGAATCTTCAGTTCACCTAGAGTTCAAGAGCTCAGTCTAGCAGAAAAGGACAGAGATGTGAGGAAGAGAATTAATGCTGACAGGCTGATCTAGCTATGTTCTGCATCTGGTAGATCCACTATTGACAGGGTTATTTCCTGCTGAGTTTTGGGTTCAAAAAAAGAGCAGTGGCTGCTGCTAAGCTCCATACTGTGAGCTTGGTTGGATACAGCAAGAAGACACATTTAAGACAAAAGTCCTGTAACACACTCATTTGGATGTATTCTAATGTGAGACATTGCTCATATCCTGGGCCCTGTTTCCCCATGAGTATTTCTGCATATGTGATTACAGTTGTATGACAGTGAGGTTAATACTGAAACACAGTGGATGCAGTCACGATTTGTCTGACACTCAAATTTAATTAAGAGTCTTTAATGTCAAAGTAGAAAAAATCCCTACAAACTAAGCACATACCAAACCCAAAGTAGTATGTATTTGTGTATTCAGACCCTTCAGTTTAGTATTCACTAGTGGTTCAGGAGCTTCGTCTGTGAGATCTGTCAGCTTTGGACATCTTGACACTGCCAGTTTTCCCCTATTTCATTACAAAAATGCTCAGTCCCTCATAGCTGCCTCACAACTGCCCTTCTAATATTAACCCTCAGTTTTTGAGAGTTGCTGTTGAATTTATGACTGTGCCATACTTTTTAAAACTTTGTTTATCCGAGCTTTATTCTGATAAATATTCAGTCTTCAAAATGTCTCTGCACCCTTCTCTTGACTAGTACTTTTGTAATCGTCATGCTGTTGTTTTCATTAACTGTACTGTAAAAATCTAGTAATGATGTGTAATACATTAACAACTTAATATTATTGTGTTGAAAATCTTTAGGTATTTCAAAGTCAAGGGAATGAATACACATTCAACAACTTCTTATTTATACTTAATTTAGATAGGCTAGTAAAGAAGGGTTCAAACTTTAACCTTAAAGACTTTTTTTGTTGATAAATGCGTCAGAAAATCATACCATCCACTGTGATTAAATATTCATTCCTGAAAAATGTCTAAAAGGAGTGAATACATCTAATCCATTATTATTATGAGCAGTGACCTGTTTTGATTGTCAGCTCAATGTGAGTCTTTCTGTGTAAGGGAGGTAATTGTCAGGTCTGGTAACATTTTAATAAACTACAGTAGCATGCCCCCACCAAGGCACTGTCTTACAATAAATCTTCAGGCTTTGCTATTTTTTATGTATCCGCTCCAAAACTCTCCTGGTTCATCCTTGAACCTTGATGCACAGATCATCACAGTAGTTTGTGTGCAATCTTGCTGAAAGTCCAACAGATGTAGGTGAATATATAATCTTCTTGGTGGGGGTAGCTAAGGTAGTTAACAGGAGGTTTGTTTTTGAAACGACTACTTTCTCTCGAGTCTGCTCCCTGTATTAGTCAGAAACCAGTCTTCACCCTGCAGACACAACTGACTGTGTGACTTTGAAGCTATATGTCTAAACCAGGTTGTGAGTCTAAAGTATATCTTTGGTAAAGTCAGGCACAGAAACTAACATTTTAGTTTTGATAAGTTGATTTGAAGCAACTCTGATGGTTGAAATACTGTAAATAGAGATGTAATTAAGGGCAAATCAAATAAATATACCTTTTGAAAAATATATCTGGATGCCCCCTGTGGTCAATTTATGCATGCACAGCTAGAATTGACATTCCTAAAAGCCTCTGTAGATGCCTACACGCATTATTTATTTTTGGGCTATATAGATCATCTTGTCCTTTTGACTGTTTCCTTCAGCAAATCATCCTCCTTTTAACCCTATCCTCTGCATCTTCTCTCACAGCAGCTACTTTCATGTCCTCTTTCACTACATCCATAAATCTGGTCTTGGGTTTTCCTCTAAACTTGCTTGGCAGTTCCAACCTCAGCATCCTTCTGCTAATAGAATCACCATCTTTCCTCTGCACATATCCAAACCATCTCAGTCTGGCCTCTCTGACTTTTTCTCCAAAATATCTAACATGCTGTTCCTCTGATGTATTCATTCCTGATCAGATCCATCCTGGTCACTCCCAAAGAGAACCTCAGCATCTTAATCTTTGCAACCTTAGGCTCTGTCTCCTGTCTTTTCCTTTGTGCCATGGTCTCTAACCCATACAAACATGGCTGGTCTCACCACTGTACACCTTTCCTTTCATTCCTGCTGACGCACTTATACAACACACATGACCATTTCCTCCACCCTTTTCAGCCTGCTTGCACACGCTTCAATTTTCCCCACCATTGCTCTGGATTGTTGACCCTAAATACCTAAAATACTTCACCGTCTTTATCTCTGCTCCCTGTAACGTCACTGTTCCACTTTGGTCCCTTTTGTTCACACACACGTATTCTGTCTTGCTGCAACTGATCTCCATCCTTCTCCTTTCCAGAACAAACCATCTCTCTAGGTCTTCCCCCGCCTGCTTCCTGCTCTTGCCACACATCAGTGTCATCTGAAAACATCATAGTCCCTGGGAAACTTGCCTAACCTCTTGTCAGTCTGTCCATCACCATAGCAAACAAGAAAGTTCTATGACCCCTGATGCACTCCCACCTCAAACTCCTCCGTCACACCTCCAGCGCCCGTTGTCTTAAAGCACCCATACATGTCCTGTACTACTCCAACATACAGTATATTGGTGCAACTCCAGACTTCCTCATACTAAACCACAGCTCCTCTGAGCACCCCATCACATGTTTTCTCTAGATCTAAAAAGACACAATGCAACTCCTGACCTTTGTACTTCATCAGTATCCTTAATGGAAATACTGCATCTGTTGTAGTCTCTCAGTATGAAACCATACTGCTGTTCACAAATGCCCATGTATGCCCTTAACCTAGCTTCCGCTACTCTCTCTCATAGCTTCAATGTATGGCTCATCAACTTTATTCCCCTATAGCTGCCACAACTCTCCCTTGTTCTTAAAGATAGGCACCACCAGCACACTTATGCATTCCTCAGGCATCCGATCACTCTTAAGACCTAGTTGAATAATCTCATCAAAAACGTTGCCACCTTTATCTCCATAGGTACATCATCAGGACCAACCACATTTCCACTCTTCAATGCCTTTATCACTTCAGCCTTACTAATCTTTACTACTTCTTGGTCCACAACCAACCCTTCTTCTACTCTTTCTACTTTCATTTATCTCATCAGTTCTTCCCATCACACTTCTGGTGTCTATCAACACATTTCCATCTCTATTCCTAATTACCCTAACCTGCTGCACATCCTTTCCATCTCTATCTCTCTGCCTCGCCAACCTGTACAGATCATTCTCTTCCTCTTTAGTGTCCAACCTACATCCACATTATCATAGCCCTTTGCCACATCTACCTTCATTTTACACTGCATCTCCCTGTTTTCCTGTCTACTCTCTTAAGTCCTCTGTGTCTCACTTTGTTGCTAACCTTTTTTTCTGTATACACTCTTGCACAACCGAGTGTCCTTATCTTGTTTCCTTCTAGAAGACACACCAAGTACTACTGGTCTCTCTGATCATGTTAACTGTAGTTGTCTGGTCATCTGGAAGCACCTCCTGAGCACTCAGAGCCTGTCTCAACTCATCCCTGAAGACCACGTGACATTCTGTTTTTCAGCTTCCACCATTTTGTCTTCTGCTCTGCCTTTGTCCTCTTCATCTTGCTCACCATCCTGTGCTGTCTGGCTACACTCACCAGGTGTGACTTTGCAGTCAGTGATCTCCTTCAGGCTACATAGTCTCCACAAGATGTAGTCTACCTCTTATAAGTCAAACTATGTTCCTGCCTCTTCTGGAAGAAGGTGTTCACTACAGCCATTTCCATCCTTTTTGCAAAATTGACTACCATCTGTCCTTCTGCATTCCTGTCCAGAATACCAAACCTGTCCATCACTTCCTCATCACCTCTGTTGCCTGGCCCAACATGTCCATTGATGTCTGCACCAATCAATACTCTCTTAGCTGTGGGATATGCTCTGCATCACTTCATCTAACTCACTCCACTATTTGTCCTCTTCTAACTCACATCCTACTTGTGGGATGTAATCACTAACAACATTGAGCATCACATCTTCACTTTCAAGCTTCAGACTCATCAGTTTATCTGACACTCATTTCACCTCCAGAACATTCCTCACAAACTCCTCCTTCAAGATAACTCCTGCTCTATTTTTCTTCCTATCTACACCATGGTATGATAACTTGAACTCCACTCCTAAGCTTCTAGCCTTGCTACTTTTCCATCTACTTTCCTCCTCTGCATTATGCCAGCCACCACTCTTGCTTTTCCTGCCATAGTCCCAACCAGAGTCCTTGATATATATCAGGGTAGCAACACTTCCATAGACTCCCATTGTAAAAGAAATATGCGCTTTCTTCTGGGTCATGGAGAGGTTAATAGTTCTAAACATTGAATGGAGCCCCGTCGGAACCCATTAATTTACATTGCAGCTGACTGAACAAAACCACCAGTAAGTTAATAAGATATCACCATCTTTCATGTTATCGAGTGCATTTCCTATATAAGCGGACATGTATGTTGTTAATCCTGTTGTGTTTGGTTTGGGTCAGGGTCTGTAGAAATTAATATCTTAAACAACTCTCGGTTTTCAGCTGTAGCCCAATATTTAGCTAGCTAGACTTGTCGAGCTGTTGAGGTTTAACCACCAGTTTCTAAGTGTAGCAAAACACTTGGTGTTTATGCTGTATGACACCTGTAGAAAGTAGGTCAGCCCCTCCCTGGTCCAGCCTCCCCAATCAGGCTGAGGGTATTTAAGAACACCTGGGGCGTCATGGCTTCCCTTTGCTTTCTCTGCCTGATGCCACATGGTCCACTCTCTGTGACTCTGAGGTGGGTTATGCTGTTTGTTTGCTAACACTAAGGCTGTAAGTATGGACTTTATACCTGTTATAGACTGTGTGCCTTGGATGTATTTGTCAAGTCCTATTTATGGTTTTAGTCTCCGGTCCTGGTCGTACAGGTGTCCGCCTTCGAGGTCTTGCTGTCTGCCCACCCTGAGGATTTGGACTTGAACCCTCTCAAGCTGGCTTGGTTGTTTCTTTTAATGGTAGGGAATAACTGTACTGTTGAGCATGCTACTGGGTGGCATGTTATAGCACTGTTATGTTTTAACAATTACTTTAGTATGTGGTGTCAATCTTTGACAGTAAATATTACAATGCTGTTACAGTGCTATTTGTCACTTTGTTGTAACTTTGTTACTTAGTTGTTACTTTGTTATATCCCTGGTGTATAATCTCTATTTTAGGTACCCATCAGCTGCTTAGTTTTAGCTTTTGCACCGGGCTCAAGTGTTGTTAGTGTCAGCCCTTGAGACCCAGCAGGGTTTTAGACTGAACCAACTGGTATTGATTTTTCTGTGTCAACCTCAATTTTATTTTATTTTAGTAGAGCTGGTTGCTGGCTTGTGGTGTGAGGCTAGGCACCATAGCATGGTTCCCTTTCATTGATTTGTAGTGGTTAAAAAAAAAGCACATGGGCACGATATTGCACCGTTGGATGTGGTTGCTGTGATTGTCATGAGTACAAGTGGTGGATGAGGCACACTGTGACACGCTTCATGTAGGCTCCCTCTTCATAGCTAGTGCCAGCCTACCTTTTCCTTTTTTTCTGTTTATTTTAGCTAATCTTATTGGAAGCTGTCTTTAAAGAAAACATAATGCTAGTTTTCTACTTTTTCATACCGGCTTGAGTAATTTTTTTTTTTTTTTTTTTTTTTAAGCATTAGCCTCCCGATCTAACTTCCAGCTACCTTGTGATTACATGATCAATACATTTGTATTTTATTTTGGAACAATGTCTCTGTCTTCAGTCGATGAACCTGCGTTGCCTGCATTGGTTTAGTAATAAAATATTTCCTGGGGTGAGACTCCCCTGGTGGTGTTGTCTTGTGGCTTAATTCTGCTGGCCCTCTGGGCCACCTCACCTCCAGCCCCACCACATAAGGTAAGGTAACATTAGTCCAAATATGGTTCTCAGTGGTTTTATTGTAGTCGCTTTGCTGAACCTGCTGGTGTTTGGTTGGATGTGTGAGCTTAGCTCATGTGCTAATCAGTGTTGAAGCCTTTGCCACTCTGAAAATCTTAGCGTGTCTAATCCAGACATTACAGGACTGGTGGGAAAAAAATGAACAGTTGATAATGTTGATTTTTGAACCCTTTTAAAATCTTTTCCTTTAGTGGTCACAGAATAATTCTAATGAATTATTGCTCAGACTGAGTACTATGAGTCTGATGTATTTTCAAAAAACTTTGCTGCCAAAATCAATAATAATTTGAAGTCAAAGTTCATGAAATACCGATTAACTGATTTCTTGAACTTTAAACCCCTATAAAATCTTTTCCTTAGGAGGTCACAGAATAATTCCAATGCATTACTGTTCACACTGATGAGTACTATGAATCTGATTCATTTTCAAAAAATTGCAGTCAAAATTATTAATTTACAGCCAAAATCTATAAAATAATCAATGATTTGTTTCATGAACTTTGCCTTTAAATTATTAGTAATTTTGAAAGTAAATTTTTTTGAAAATGCATCAGACTTATAGTACTCATCAGTGTGAACAGTAATGCATTGGAATTATTCTGTGACCTCTTAGGGAAGAGTTTATAATGGTTCAAAGTTAATGAAATGAGCTGATTGGTATTGATTATTTCATAGATTTTGGCCTTAAATTATTAAGTTTGACAGCACATTTTTTTGGAAAATGCATCACTCATAGTACTCATCAGTGTGAACAATAATGCATTGGAATTAGATTGTGACCTCTTAAGGAAAAGATTTTATAAGGGTTCAAAATTCACCATTATCAACTGTTTGTTTTTCCCCCTGTACCATAATGTCTAGAATAGATGTGCAAAGATTATCAAAGTGTGGACCACCTGACTGCAGTGACTCATGCCATATCACCTCTGAGTTTTGAGTTTGCTAATGCAACTTTTGAATGAGTTTAGCATCCTGCTAATATTAACATGCTAAGTTAGCTGCTGTATGATCTGCTGCTTTCTCCAATTCCCCACTGTGTGTGTTATCAGGAGAGCAGAGCTTAGGGGAGCAGGTCTGTTCAGACCCAGGACCTTTGGAGCATGAGACGGTTCAAGTGGTACTCGCACCCAGTCTGGACATTGCACCTGACCAGACTTGGTGAACTGATGCATGTAAATACAAGAAATATGTAAATAGATGTAGTTTCAGTGTCAGTCTTAAGATTTCATGTGTCACTCTTCTTCTAAACTAATTAATGTAAAACATCATCTTATTAATAATTATAGAAGTGCATGTTCGGCCTCTAATCAATTCTTTATTCAAGCTTAATAAAACTAAACATTTTTTTCACGTGATATATTGCACACTATCATAATAGAAATCAACCTCAACTTGTTATGATGAATACTATGAAATATTTTTATACACTGTAAACAGCTCACCTATGATGTAGCTATAGTAAAGCAAAGCTGAATAAGATTAAGATTGCATATAATGACTAGACAAAACTAGCCGTCGGAAGCAATGGCTAGGGATGTAACCCTGAATGCCCCAATCCTTAACCAGACAGCTATGATGCCATGATGTGAGGCATCCGCAGGTTATGACCTTTCATTTATGGACTGCACTTATAGTGCTTTTCCACCTTCATGGTGCTCAAAGCGCTTTACACAGCGGCCTCACAGTAACCCATTCACACACACACTCATACACCAGTTGGCGGCTGCTGCCATGCAAGGTGTAGCCAGACCTACTGGGAGCAATTTAGGGTTCAGGACAAGGACACTTCGACATGTAGACAGTCAGAGCCAGGATTCAAACCGCCGACCCTTCAATCATTGGAGGACCCGCTCTACCAACTGAGCCACAGCCGCCCAACGCACTTGATTTGAAGTCAAACAGTTCCAGAGATATGATCAAGGGTGTTTTAGTGATTTTAAACTTTTGAGCAGTGCCTTGTGGGCAATATAGAAATGGTAAATTGTCCAAAATCAATTCTTCCCCTCCATGATATTCATTGATATGGAATTCCTAAGCCAAATATCTTTCAAGTTATCACGTTAACAAGAATGCTACAAATGATGATTTTGTTAGTCATGAAGCTCCACCTAGTTGCAAAATTTTGAACCATACATGCATAACATGATGTAACACATGCTAGATCATTCTTTCATTTTTTCCACTTAGTGTTAGATGAATCAACAAATGGTTCCAGTGATATGGCTAAAACGGTGAATTACCAGTCATGAAGCTCCACCTGGTGGAAAAGTTTGGAACCAAACAGCTATGATGTCATGACGTGAGGCATCCCCTGGTCATGACCTTTCATTTGCACTTGATTTGAAGTCAATTGCATATATGTTTCAGATATGAACAAAAGAGTGTTTAGTGATGTTAAAGTTTTGAGTGGCCCCTTATGGGCAGTCTAGAAATGGTAAATCATCCAAAATTGAATTGGTTGTTTCTGTCTGTGATATTGATTGATATGAAAAATGTGGAATTTGTAAACCAAGTATTTTTCAAGTTATCACATTAACATGAAGGATATCTGGTGGTGGCAAAGCTGATGCAGCTGGTGGCGGGGGTTGAACCAAAAACATAATATCCCCAAAACTGCATTCGGGCATATAATGATGATCTTAAAATATTGTTCCAAGATGGGAAAGGGCAAGTTATCATTTTGTGAGGTGTAATGTTCCTACTTTCCATGGTTTGCTGAGGAATTTTATGTATAAGTTCTTGTGCAGGTTCAAGGGATCTAGGAATGAATCCTAATGTCTCTAACTGACTCTGATCTGAGTGATAAAAGGTTCACCTCCATCTTTTGGAAATATTGGCACAAACGCCTACATGTATTTTAATTGCTGACCACTGACTGATATTGTATATCTGTGATTTTTAACTCTATGGCTTGTGTGTGGGTGAATTGTCTACTTTTGGACTTGAAGTCTGTAAAAGTATTTAAACCTGCATCCTAGGCCACTGTTTATGATGTTTTGTCTTTTTTTTTTTTTGTTCTATTTATTGTACACACAAATTGTTTTAATCATTGCTTAATAAAAACCTTTTTTCTTGAACAACTCTTGTACCAGCCCTCCTAATTTCACTCCATCAGCTCTGACATAAATTGCAAGTGTGATCAAACAGTAAGTTTTTTTGCACAGTTATTTTTGTTAGTCAACATCTGAGTATTCAAGCATAATTGGTGGGTTTTGTTTTGGTAGATCTGATGTGTGTGGCTTCATGTTACAATCTTCATGGTTGTGTGGCAAGACAGTGATCATCTATCCATCTAAAGAACTAGATTGGGCAATTGGCCTCTCTTTTACTCTGGAGCTTACACGTGAATAGGGTACCCAAGCTAACACCAACCTTCACCAAAATGTTTTTTTTCACAGTCATAAGGGCAGTGCTTTCAGTTGTCAAACCCATGATCAAAAGTGTGACACCCATACTAACACATACAGTGGTGCAACGGTTGTATGTTTATTTTGTGATTTTCCTGCAATAATGCACTCACTGCGGTCTGTTCCATAAAAGAACATGACAGGGCTGTGTTTGGAACTAATCAGGGTTACACAAACCATGTGTACACTGGTGCGGGGAGATCAAAGTGTGATGTAACTCTATAAAGCTCTGGTCCCATTCAAAAGCCCAAGTCCAATTCACCCCTTGGCCCTACCCCTTGGCATTGGCACTATGCCTTGAAATGGAGTTGCAAAGGATAGGGGTTGAAATATTCCCGTATGAAATGGGACAACCCTTTGAGACCTGTCAAGTCATCAGCAGTCATCGATGCTGCTGTAGACAGATGCAACAACTTTGTTTCTCAAAGAATTCACCGTGCCATCTGTAACTGTCTGTTCCATGGACTTTGGGCATCTATTTGTGGTTATCAACTGCAAACTGCAGAAAAATGTGGCCTACAACCCACTGAAATGGCATTTAACAGACAATCATTAAGTTATTTACGAAGAAAATGCGTACATTTGTTTCTTTCCCTGCACTACTGCACTTTTTTGCTGTTTACTTCCATCTTGCTGATGATTAAAACAGAATTATGGGAGATTTCTCATACCCCTGTGTTTGTAATGTGGTCCTGAAAAGTCTTTGAGGGCCAAACAGCCCTCCCTCTTAGCCCTTCCCCTCTGACTCATCAAGAATTGGGACATGCCTACCCCTTCACATGAACACACAAAATGGAGGGGTAGGGGTAAGGGGGACGGCCAAGGGGTGAATTGGGATTGGGCCAAAGTCCCTACTCTCAGTCCTAATGTCCTGCTTTGCCTCTTCTCTCTCTGTCTATGGACACACCTTCCTCCTCTCCTTCTTTCACCAACAGTCATCCAATTTCCACTGGTACCCTGTAAGTAAATGGCACTGGTGGTGGTCATAAATGTTAACCCAGGCCTCAACCAGTTCAGTAGGGGGTTGTTTGTTGTGATTAGCATGTTTGTTTTGACTTTAGTTTGCTTTGGTTTTACATCAGATTCCCTTCCTGACACAACTCTCTGAATTTATCCGGGCTTTGGACTGGCTCAATGATTACACTGGCTTGTGCCACCCTTGATTTATTGGCTATATAGACTTGTATAGATATACCAGGAATCCCATTTCTCGGACACTATTCACCCGATCCTTTTCAAATTTCGTACACATGTTCTTCACCAGTAGAAGAGGTAGAGTCCACAGTTTCATGGCTGAATTTCTATTTTTGGACTTTTTTTTTTTTTTTTTTTTTTTTTTTTACAAATTCTTGAATTTCAGTGTACAATTTTTGTCCAACCAATTTCTTGGACATCATTCACCCAATTTTCCAAATTACACACACATATTCTTTGCATGTATTTTTGCTTTTTTTTTTTTTTTTTTTTTTTTTTACAAAATGTTGAAAAGATTGAAAGTTAAAATTAATCCCTGGGTAGGCAGGGTATCAGTGAGCAGGTGGGGCAAAGTTTTGTGTGATGGGGTGGGGGCATTACTTTTCACTTATTCTTTATACTGCATACTGTCACTGTTTGGACAGACTTCGACAGAGGTGTGCGCTCTTAGAGTGCTTTTCTACTTTTATTTAGCTTTAAACTTGTACTCAGTTATATTCAACTGACAGCTGAAAACTCTGACTTCAGTACAAAGGAGTAGAGTACAGTGCAGAGTGCATTCACCTATAGTCAGACATGGAGGTGGTAGAACACGGTATGGGGCGGTGTGGTGTTGCTGAAACTAGAACACTAATTATTCAATGAAAAGATGGAAGATTAGTGTTAAATAAAAATGTAATCTTTCAGATATTTAACATTGTTGGTCAGTGAGTAGCTCATAATGAACCAAACACAAAAAAATACTCAGTTTTAAGACACTGAAAAACATGACCACCCTATTTCATGACCCTATAGCTTCATCACATTGCACTGAATACAATTTTAAAATTATGCAGTGACGATGTGAAAATTACAATTGAAAATAAGTGACAAGATTTTACTTAAAACTCCATGTCCATACTGGTGGATCTGAACAAACACCACCGATATGAATATGGATTTTTCAACCACATTGAAATGAATGAATGTAGATTTCAATCACCACCAGATGTCAGTGCAATCCTTTCTTTGCTGCTCTGAGGCTGTTTGCCTGTGGGTGTTTCCTACCATGTGATCATATTACGGTATTAAATGCAGACTAACTTGACTTCAATCAATTTTCATTTCTATTGCGCCAAATCATAAAAAAGTTATCTTAGGACACTTTACATATAGAGCTGGTTAAGACCAGGCTATTAGGCTAATTTACAGACACACAACAGAATCCTCCAGGAGCAAACACTTGGTGACAGCGGCGAGGAAAAATTTCCTTTTAAAAGACATAACTACTCTGCACCCTGCAAACAGCCCTATACACATTGCATTGTAGTTGGGAAAGGTTCAGATTTTTCTTTTACTTCACCAAGTCACATATGTGGGTTAGACAGATCCTCACTCTACATCGTGAAATGGAGAAATCTTCCATTTTAAAATGAACTTCTATGCGCAAAATCAGTCAAATGCATTGTTCAGCCTGACTGATCCAAATCTGTTTATATTACAGCAAGATTAAAACTTGACGTGAGCAATGGGCAGTTGCCCTATTTAAACTTCAGCCTTGACCTGCAAGTATTCTCACATTTTAAAGGTTTTTAAACTTTTTTTTCACATGTCCAGTTGACATTTTTATTACACGTAAGCAGTGTTGGGAATATTATTTAAAACAAAGTAATTAGTTATAGTTACTAGTTACTTTCCCAAAACAGTAATTGAATTAGTAACGGAATTACTCCTGCGTGAATGTAATTGGTTCACAGAGAAAGTAATTATTGCGTTACTTTTTTTTTTTTTTAAACCTTCAAATATGTAAAAGAAAACAGTTTTGGAGCGTGTTTCACGGTTGCATTTGCATTGTGTAAAACAGAAGAGACAGGTACTTCATTTAACATATTATTGGAGGGTGAACAAAATCAAAGACATCCCTGAAATAATAAAGCAACTTCATCCTTTGTGGGTTCTATTGCCCCTTTCATATCCTTTGGCAAATCTGAGTTAGGGAAGACAAGTTATCTAACTTTTGCCGTCTGGAGGCAACTTCTCTCTGATATTAGTTCTGCCTTATAGAATACTCCTTCAGATGGAACAGATGTTCTCACGAAACTGAGCTTCTACACCATGACTTCGGTAAGGCTGGGGTCCACCAGGGGCTGGATTTTCCTCCACATAAGGGGATATGCATTTATAGGAAGAAGATGCTCCTCCAGTTAATCCCGTACCTCCATTTTTTTCAGTCGTTCTCCCTGATACAGCAGTAAATGTCTTCAGTCCAGTCAGTCAGACTCACTCATAACTCCTCCCCTAAGGCAGCTGCGCATTAAGCTGCGTTCAAGTGAATGGTTTTTGCAGCGGACAACTCATACTCGAAGATGTCATTAATCGTTCAAGTGAGTGCAGCGTGGACACCTCAGACTCATGCGTACACAGGTGAAGCATGAAAGCAGTGTAAGCAATTTGAATATAAGAACGGCTCGCAAAAGAATCGGTTCATATCAGTCACTTAAAAGAGCCGGTCAAAACACTTGACTCGTCGCGAATGTCTCACCTCGAGTGCCTGGTTGACAGAGCCAGAACGGATAACAGCTGTTCGATATCAGTGCATAGTAACGCGACACATTTCACTGCCGGTAACTGCGTTGTAACGTTTCGAATAATACCGAAAAACAATAACGGCGTTAGTAACGCCGTTATTTTTAACGCCGTTAGTAACGCCGTTATTTTTAACGCCGTTATTCCCAACACTGCATGTAAGTAATTTTAATCAGTTATCTGTATATGTTATTATTAAGTAGACATCTGGGACACTGAGACACTGTGGGTGAAGGAGCTCTAAACTGTAAACTTGTGTTGCGGTGCTCCTTCTCCTCTGTCATCCCTCACTCCTCTTTTCGTAGGAGGAGGAGGTGGGGCGGGGGCGCAGGAGCACACATGCACTAGCTGCGCGCCCCCTTACCCATTCACTTGAACAGTGGGTGCAGTACATAATCTAGTCCCAGTAAGTGGACACTCCAGTCTCGGCTCTCCTGTCAAACCTCGGGAGCTGCAGCCTCGGCTCAGCCTGCGGATCGACTCGCCGATGGGTGTTTCCTGTTCTGGGGCGGATGGACGATCAACCTTGGAGAAGGACGAAGGCTTTGTTTGTTTTGCAGGTAATTCGTGACTTCCAGCGGCTAAGGAGGCGAAGGACAGGGCTGAGCGAGGAGCAGACAGTCTGTGGTGATCTACAGTAGGACGTAAACATTGTCATGCCCTGCTGCATATGCACCGCCTCCCCGCGTCCGCTTCCTCCTCTTCGGCTTCAGGACAGCGGCATCAGGCTGAGAGGATAACTGATGACCAGAAACAGAGGAGAAGCCTTCCTTCAGAGGTTAATATTTGGAAGCCGTGCTGAAGTTGTGTTCGGGATAGGAGGCTGCGGTGGCCCACGGGCTGCGCGGTGGCCCCCTGCATCCTGACTTTGCTGTGTTCGTGTTTTGCGGCCATGCTGCAGCCAGCATCCTCAGACCTTTTCCCGACTTGAGATACTAGTTCTTTCATGGCTTACAAGTCCTCAGAGGCAGAGAATTGAGTAAGCTACTATTGAATGTTATTTTTTCCGGGACATTAATTCCTCAGAGCCACTTTGATGATGGACATTTTCATGAGCTTTGAAACAGTTTTATTGCTCAGAATATTTCATGTCAAAGCTCCAAACAGATCTGGATTCTAGAAGATGTGAGCAGCTGCATATTATCACTTTCTGCATATTATCACTTTCACATTATTGCTGCACCATGGGGGCCAAGCAGACCAAAGGCCAGGAGTCTGGAGGAGCCAGTCCTCAGCACAGCTGGAAACGGACCCCCACCAAGGAGCGGGGTGACATCTTGGCGTCCCTCATGCTGAAGTCAGGGGACAGGCTGAACCGAGGTGGGACGCCACCGCCTTACCAGCGCAGAATCGGCATGATCCAGGAGATGATGCTGATGGCCAAACAGGGCAAACAGGACGAGGCCACTGAAATGCTGAAAACGCTCCGACAGGTAGTTATTACCCTGTAACGATACACAAAATTTTTGGTACGTTTTCGGTTTTGGAAGCCACGCTTCGTTTTTTCTTCCGGTTTAGTATGGGAAGAAAGAACACCCCTCAAAATGTCTTTAATCCATTTATTATGAATTTATGAACATGACCCAATTCTGGGGGACAATAGAATATAGAAAAGCAGGAATAATATAATTCTGCTGCTATAAATCAAATCAATAAAAATATTACTAAATGTATTTTAAACATTATTATTGCACTTTTCCCTGAAAGGTTGTTTTGAACAAACAAACAAAAAATCAAATCAAATCACAGTTCTGTCAGTTCACATTCTGCATAAAAATAACAAAAGGGGCAAACTCTTTTAACAAACTTAAGAGCAAGATTGACAACAACATTAACCAAATTAATTATTTAAGGACATTTAAATTGTTTAGGCCACTTTGTGAGAAAGAGAGAGAGAGAGAGAGAGTACATAGGTGGTAACCCGACGTGATCCCAAACAGGGTACTGTAATGATGGTGGAGGGTCTTTAATCTCTTTCTTCCAGGTTGACATATTTGTTGTTGTTGTTGTTGTTTTTTAAAGGGGCCATATTATGCAAAATTCACTTTATAATGATTTTCTAACAATAATATCCATCCCCAGCCTGTCTATAAACCCCCCCAAAATGAGAAAATTTTATCCTCTCCCTCTCTTGGTTTGCTCCACTTTTCAGTAAATGTCTGCTCAAACGGGCAGATTGGAACAAGGTCCTTTCATGACGCCATGAATGGACATAATTCCTCCCTTCCAGGTTCCCCAACCTTGCCCAAGATGTGTTTGTTCCGCCCCTGAAAACAATTTTTCCACCTGGCAAACGCAGGTTCGAAAAGGTGAAGGAACGAGTGAAGCACAGCAGTTGCTCTGTTGTTGGCTGCACAAACAAGCATGGAAGTGTATATTCACCTCTTTCTTCGTCTGCGTGTTTGAATGCCCAGTGGATATATTTTATTTTCAAAAGAAATGTCCCCACGACAATTCCTAAAATGTTGTGTGTGCTCACCACTTCACTGCAGACTGCTTTCTAAACAAGGGCCAGTACAAAGCAGGATTTGCCAAGAATCTGAAGCTAAAGCCTGGATCGGTACCAATTGTCCATGACCCAACTAACGTGGGAGCTGTTTTACTATTTTATGCTGCTTTACTGTATATGCCTAGCTAGTGTGATAGCCTGTTGACTGTGGTATTAGCATGGCAGCCAGAGTAAGTTACTGTTGGTAACAGCTTCCTTAGGGTGACCAGACATCCTCTTTTTCCTGGACATGTCCTCCTTTTAAGACCTAAAAAAATGTCTGGGTGGATTTCAGAATTGTCCGGGACTTTGTTCTGCTGCTTCAAACACATTGAATTTCCATTTCCATTTCCATTCCATTCCATTCCATTCCATTCCATTCCATTCTATTCCATTCCATTCCACATTTCTGTGTGTCATTAACAAATTAGTCACGCCCTTCTACTCAAGTCTGGCCCCTTTGCTTTGTGTGGAAGTGAGAAGGAGTGTGGTGAAGTAGCCTATCGTCTGACTGTAGAGCTACCGTCATTGGTTGAAAGCCTTCTCTGTAATCTTTTAATTGGTCAGTCTGCATGTCGGTAATGCAAGTGCCTTGTTTACAATAGTGAAATCACATGTCTGCCCGGGGCTGCAGCTATGCCGAAATGTAAATGTATGTTCACAGAAGAATTTAGCAAAAAAATTCCCATGTTTTTGCCATATGAAGCTGAGTACCTGGCGTGTAAAGCAGGCACTTATGTGTCTGTTGCAAATGAAAGTCCAACAACCTGCAAGTACACATAAGTTCAGCCAAGCATACAAAGGCAGCAAGGGGCTGAAGCGGAGTCATAGGCCTATTTTTTAATATCATATGCAGTGCCATACAAATAGCCTAATAATGCTTTTTTTCTCCATTTTATGGCTTTTTTTTTTTTAGGCTACCATTATTATTTCATGATGACAAACATAAAAAAAAACCACTCAAAAAATGTCAAAGAGTTTAAGTAGCTTCCTGAGGCTGTTCTGTGTTTTTTTTGCCATGTTATTGTTAAGGGCCAATGATGCTAATTGTTATGTCATTTGCGCAATGCATCATTTATGCCATACATTAACCCCCCCCCCATGGTGTCCTCCATTTCACAAGCTACATCTGATCACCCTAGCTTCCTTATACTACGTTAATACAGAACAGCAGTAAATAATATCAGGGGACGCTGAAGAGAAGATATGTGAACATATATGTCATAAATCTAGCTTTATATACATCATTTTATTTGTAATTTGGATGCATGTGACTACTTTTCACGGTGCCCTATATGTAGCTAATGTCCGCTGTTGTTGTGGATGCTAACCTGAGAGGTGTTTGCCTGAAAAATCAAGCCGACGAGGCTGCATTCAGACAAAATGGCTATGCGGAGATACAGGTAGGTGTTTGGGCTTGTTTATTGACGCTATGAAACACGTATGTACCACAGCGCTTCTACGAGCCATACCAACGTACTCTGTGTAAACATTAGCGCATGGTACAAAGCACAAAGCTTGTGCTGAAGGAGGCGTGGACAAGAACAGCCCACAGAAACAGTGTGTTCTCAGAAGGGCTCACTAGTGAGAGTTTTCAGGCTGGCTGAAGTCCAGGAAAAAAATGGGGTTTTAGACAACAAACTTCAAATTGACTGTCCTGGGACCTCCGAGACTTATATGAACCTGCTGAAAAGGAGTATAATATGTCCCTTTTAAATTTATGGCAGCTGCTATTTTGTATTTCAGGTCAATGTGCGCCCCTTCAATATGTCCCTGTGGGACTTGTGCAGATTTAAAGTTCCGCATCGAAAGTACTGAACTGAACAGGTGTGTACCGTTACAGGCCAAGTAGTTATGTGTGTGTTTGTGAATGACAGTTGTATGAATGAGAGTGACTGAAAGACCCTGGCATCACAGGTTCACTACAGCTACACAACAAAACCATAGCCCACACACCTTTTCTCCTCCATCCTTCAAAGAACAATGGAATCAAACATGATTACATGACATGTCAACTACTGAAATGCAAAGCTAGAATAATGATAAGCATCTCTATGAGTGATTGCTCGTCAACTGTTAAAGTAGTTGTTAACTATGTGGAAATTCAATAACCTTTAGGAAACAATTTTTTTTGTTTTTACATCTGGGTGATTTGTGTCATAGATCAAACAACTAATCAGTTAAAGGTTTTCATTGTGATTTACAAATATTTTGTGTGTTTATGACATTTGTGTTGGGAGTCTCTGTTGTGCACGGTGCTGGACATCTGTTGACTGCATTTCTAAGAAATTATAACCTGCAAAGCTCTACACTGAAATTGGTGTATTGTGGTTGTTTTCTTGTAATGGAGACTTAACAGAATCCAACATAAACTTCACAGGCATTATGGAGCATCCGCAATTTGTCCATAGTACAACTTTAAACAAGGAACAGACATTTGCAAAATGATTCTCATTGAAATTTTGGTTTTCTATGACTGAATAAGGCCGTATGTCTTGCATTTCAATACTCACACCATCCTACTGTTAAGAATTCTGTGTGTCCCAAAACACAGTATGTCAAAGGCAAGAGTAAGAGGACCTGGGCTGTATTTTTCATTGTAGCAGGTATGAAAACTCAGTATGAAAATAGTTAACATTGCTACTGAAATTTGCCATATTGACTAAGTGTGTTGTATTTGCGGGGTCGATTTTATAAGCAATGTGTTCATATTTATATCTTACCAATGGATCGTTTACTGACACAACTTTTCATAAATCACTATAAGAAGAACATCAATGTTTTGTTCTTGCTCGACGGCTAATATCAGGATCTCCTACTGGAATTACTAACTTACTGGTTTAAAATACATATTGCCTCCATTTACATTTTTTATTTTTAGTTTTATTTTCAGTTTTTTGTTTTGTTTTTGTTTTTCATAAAATCTTTGATTTCAATATTCAGTTCAAAAGTTATACAATTCAGTCAAATATTATTTATATTATGTTGTAAACATCCATGATTGGTTTCCCTCTGTTGTCTCCTGAAATATATAACCTTTAAAAACATCTAACCTTTCTTAAATGATTTATCACTTTTTATTATATTATACATTTATTGTTATCCTCTGTATTTTTCATATAAAAGCATGTATTAATGTTCTTAGAAGCTCCGAGTAAATTCACAGGTTATTATATCAAGACAGAGATGTGGAAAAAGAGACCGGAAAATATATCATTAACTGAACGTAAAAACAAGTGTGTACAATTACTGTGGTTTGTATGGGTTTTAGTCATATCAATGTTGCAGAACATGATAGTGTTTCTATTGGAGCCTCTGAATGTCCAAACAAGACATATCTTATGCAGCTGAAAAGAATTAGTGGTTAAAAAGACATTAAATATTTTTGAAATCTGTACTTTTGGCCGCTGCTGGCTGTTTGGACCTTTCGGGGATCAGTAGTATTAGTTTAATTTTGGCTGCTATGATTTCTATAGCTTTCCTGTCTTTCTTTCAAGACAGTTTGCAGAGCTTTGCTCTGTGTTGTTTCAGTTACAGCAAAAGGAAAAGCCTCAGAGCTGACTGAAAGAATGTGACGAGAAACAAAAAGGGAAGCAGGAAATTCAAAATGCAGAAGTGCCACCAGTTGAATTGTCAGATTTGTGGATCTGCAAAGAAAGGGAGTGAAATAATGAATATACAGTATGTTTAGCCTTGGGATGAGGGGGATATGCAGAAACCGGTTTATAAGCTCCCATCCTCATAGAAGACACTACAAACAATCCATATGCTGCCAGTACCAAGTGTTTATCCCCCTATGACTCAACCAAAGGGAACAGGCCTCAGGCTCACACACACCCACGTGGATTTCAAAGTTTATTGTTTGCGCTTTGGAGATTTCCATCAGCTCCTTTTTTTTTACCACAGTTTTCTGATCAGACCCATTCTGAATGTTAATCCTCAAATCAATAGCAAACACCGGAAAGAAATAAACAGGCTTAAAGATGAAGGACACCACTTCATCCATCATCATTAAGACCAGAGGATTACCATCTCTGTCAGTGGTTTATTAAGCTATATTCCAGAGGCGCTGTCACAGTTTACAGTCAGAAAGCAGCAGCTCAGTTTCACTGTTTACCACTGTGCACATATTTGGTGATTTCTTAAGCAAATGACATATGGAGAAGTGTAAATTTGCCATTATCAGTAAATGATATTTAAAACCTTGAATGCAAAACATTTGTTGGATTTGGCTTCATAGTTGTTTCATATTTTATGATGCTAAAAATTGGTTATATCCTTGATAGATAGATAGATAGATAGATAGATAGATAGATAGATAGATAGATAGATAGATAGATAGATAGATAGATAG
>JAPTYQ010000006.1:7405909-7422556 GCA_029814465.1 Ostorhinchus cyanosoma
AGTAAGGAGGCTAAATAACTTTAAACTTTAATACATGCTCGGATAGGCCGGTATCGGAATTTATCGGATCGGAAATGCAAAACAATATCGGTATTGGATCGGAAGTGCAAAAACCTGGATCGGGACATCCCTATGTGTAAGTATTGGATGATTGAAAATATGCACAAAATAGGCAGTTATTCAGACTACTGATCATAGACTTATGTGCTGCTGTATGAAAAAAACAAAGTACAATATATAGGAAATTATATCTTTTGCGTGTTAATATGTTTAGAGAATGTATTTCCAGGCTAATAATGTTAATAGATTTAGCATTACAGTATATGGTAGTTTTTGAACTCAGGTGTATATTCTTTAGATTTCAATTTTAAAAAAAAAAACTTACAGATACTTTTGCATTTTTATCTGTTCAGTGTGTCTCTGTCTGTTTCTATTTCACTCTAAAGTTATATTGACATTCCAGTTCAGTAGTTGAGGTGGACTCAGAGATTTTAATTCCAAGGAGAAGAGATGTGATTTGCTGCAGAAGATTTGAAAGCCATGGATGAATAGATGACAAAAGCAATTTATAGTGAGCAGCAACTCCACATTAAAAGGATGAAGTGGTGACTGTGTGTGGATCTGAGTGTGGAGGGATGTATAAATTGGAATACTGGTAATAAATGATCGGTTTCTTAATAGCTGAAGTAGGCACCACAAACACGTTAAAAACTCACACACTATGGTGGAGCTCTTTTCGTTTTCACACTTAACTATCAGAGACTGTGCTGTCATTGGTAGAGCGCTGGATCCGAGGATATTGGCTATTTTTTGTTACAGTGAATTCCATCAGTGACTCAGAATCATGAAAAAAAGAGAACCAAAATGTCCAACCTCGCTGCTGTGTGTGTATGTTTTAAAACACTAATTTATTTGCTCAAACAGTGTTGGATTATCCATTTTCATTTCTTTTGGAACAAAACTTTCCATATTAACAGAGCTCAATTTTGCACAAATATTTTTCACTTTTTTTAGGTGACAGTGCAATTGATAGCACTCGTGCCTGACAGCAAAAGGGTCCCAGGGTGTTTCCAACAACAGTCGATAGGGGTGAGATCTTTCTGTGTGGAGTTTGCAAATTCTCCTAGTGCAGGGATCTGCAACCCTGGTCCTAGAGAGCCGCTATCCTGCCTGTTTTAGACGTTTCCCTCTTCCAGCACACCTGACGGTCCTTATCAGGCTTCTGCAGATCTTGATGATAGGCTGATCATTTGAATCAGATGTGGTGGAAGAGGGATACATATAAAACATGCAGGATAGCAGCTCTCCAGGACCAGTGTTGCAGACCATGTCCTAGTGTGTGCGTGGGTTCTCTTTGAGTGCTCTGGCTTCCTCCCACCATCCAAACACATGCACTGATAGCTTAATCGGTTTATCTAAATTGCCAGTAGGTGTGAATGTGAGAGTGATTGTCTCTATATGTAAGCCCTGTGATGAACTGGCAACATGTCCAGGGTGTACCCCGCGTTTGTCCATAAGTACCTGGGATAGACTCCAGCGACCGCCATGACCCCAGTGAGGTTCAGAAAATTAATGAATGACTTTTCACACAGGTGCTATGTCTTTGGTTTTGTGTTGGTTTAGAGTCATCATTTAAGCTAAGTCCAGCATCCTCTAGTGTCTTTAACCATCATAATTGACATCAACTCGGTACAGCTTTTTTGGCATTTCCACCATGTGAGGGGCAGACATGCTGCAGATTATTTCATAATAGTATATGCTGTACTGCTAGGGAGAACTATATGCCTGCAGTGGAAATACTGCACACTAGGAACCAAATTGAGTCAAGCAGTAATGAGTCAAGGCAAAATTTTCCGTCTGCCATGAATAAAAGCTTCAACTAGTTGCATTGTGCAAAACGGATAAGTCTGTAGCAATGGAAGACCTGTTGATTGATTTGAGCCACTCTTCTTAATATCATTAATGATACAATAAAACAATGAATCAATGCGCATTATATGGTGAACCACTGTTAAACAATTGTATTATGTGGTAATGAGTAGCTTATGTAGTTTAGTTTCTATGTATTTATGGCTTGCTCATCTTTTCAGTCTCTGGGTTGGAAAAGGTCATCTCTTCTTATATTGTTGAGTAAACCTGAGAAAGGTGAGATCACTGAGGATGATGTTGAATCCATAATTTTCTTCTGGTGCAAATCTATATTGACCTTTTATTGAACAGGTTCAGGGTTGTTCATTAGTCATGGCCATCACTAGAGGTATGAGTCTTCACTGGCCTCACCATTTGATTCAATACCATTTCACCAGTGAATGATTCTTGCAGCATCTCCATATTTTGTGTCCTCAGCTACTGTTTCATCAATTAGGACAAGCAGTCAAGGTAAATTAGAACCATGTCATTTAGAATGTCGTTCAAAAATCACACTAGAACTACCTATAATATAATGACAAACATTAATCACCCTGCAGTGCATTGTAAGATGAGATGTCAAGATCCACTTGCTTCATAAGTTCATTCAGTTATGAAGTCTGTATCGTGATGCATCTTTGAAACAAAGTAAATCCAGACTTCTAGCCCTCACTTGATACCAACAGCTTCCACCTGATCACAATATGAGCTCAGTGTATTCCTTTATACACCATCAGCTGTTTGCCTGGTCTTCCCCTCCACCACCTGACCTTAGAAAAACCAGCCCGGAGATTTAATTACAACAGCAATTCATCTACAGAATGGAGGAACCGCTTAGCACTAATTTGCCAGAGCATGCTGGGCAAGCGATGAAAAATATAACAAAAGTAATGGTTCTATTTGTACTGTATAAGATAACTTCATCAGCAGGCAGCCTGAGGGTGAGGTATTGAGAAGAAGCAGACAGATGAATTAGAGAGAGACATGGGAAGAAGAGAAGAGGTCATCAGTTCTCTGGAGACTGGGTAGATTCATAGATGACCTTGGTATCAATAGTGTAAGAGTGGAGAGCAGGACAACAACACTGAGAGACCAAGAGAGAGAAAAAACAAGCTTCGAGGTGGTGAGATACAAGAGAAAAAGCAATGAGATGAAGGAAAACCTTAGGAAAAAGGCCACACTGAAGTCATTGTCTTCATTCACATGCTACTGCTGTTTTCACTGACTGCCTCATTCAATTCAATTTTTATAGATTTATTAACATAATGAGACCCCCTCCCCTTACTCTGGATTACATATGGTGTGAGTAGTAAACAGAATGTAAATTCTGTCACTTCGATCTCTAGTGGAAACATGCTATTAACACCAACAACAAATCAAAGTCAAGAATTTTGCTAAACACAATGTTATTGATAATAATCCATACATGACAAAACTTTACATCCTCCAAGTGCCTGCTTTTCAGAAACTACAACATTGTATTGATCAGGAGCTACAGACCATCACACTATTGCATAATATAATGATCAGTAAAATAAATACATGGGATGCATGAGGTACATAATGTCTCATTTCCACTACGTGAGACCAGCTCAGCTTGGCTCAACTCGGTATTCCTGGAGAGCGTTTCCATTACAGGATAGTACTGACTGTGGCTACCCGATCTGCACAACTACCCAATTTGCACCATGCATTTGCAATTTGGTCGGCCATCAAGGCCACAAAACTATGGCAACTCCATTTGGACAAAACCGTTTTGCAGACCTTACCTGATTTGCATCTTTTAAAAAAACTCGAAACTTTACAACATTTAAATTTAAATTTAAATTTAGTCTGATCTGCAAATTGGGTAGCCATAGTCCAACCGTCATACACTTATTCAGTCAAAATGAAGGATTTCACTTCTTACGTACAAGGCACTGAAATACTACATTTGTATCTGTACATTTCTCCTCTTTAGGTTATATCTGTTCATTCTCTGTATATAGGTAAGCATCTGTCTCCGTAAATGTATACATTTGTACATTGTACACATTGAACAGCTCATTCCCTACTCTATATTTTGTACATATTCCCCTACATCCTATTGTATCCTCTTATTATCCTCTAATTTCTATTATTCTATTATTATTCTATTCTATCTTAGTATTCCTAGCTCTTTGAAAGACTTCTTTCTATGTGTTGATGTTTGTATGCCATGCTATTACAAAAGAGTTTCCCAAGTTTGGGATCAGGAAATTGTGTCTAAATAAGTTTAAGTGTTGTTATCAAATTTTATTTTATTTCTTTTAAAGTAGACAAATCAGGTAAGGTTCGCAAGACGGTTCTGTCCAAACAGAGTTGCCATAGTTTTGTGGCCATGATGACCAACCGTGTTGAGCACATGCGGTGCAGATCAGGTAGCCCCACTGACTTTACAGTACCTGGATGTCATAGCAGTGTGGCGTGTTGCTTCCGTGTTGTCTGCTCAGGGAGTTGCTGATAAACTTGCACATTGTGTATTGTCTTGTATGAATTTTTACATCGGCCACCAAAGACTGAATGTCCTCGACTGACCATGGTGTAGTTTTGGACTGTCATCATGTGGATTAATGTACCGCTGTACTTACTCTCAACTTCGGCATTTGTATTTAGTAAACTGATGGGACACAGAGACAACTGTCTGACCAATCAATGGTCTGCAGTGTTTATACGTCTCGTTTTAGTGTTCTTTGGAGCCTGGGCGTAGGTGATACTAAAAAACTAGTACCAGATTCCAGGTCCTTTTTCGTGATGGATACGCAAAAAGGCTGAGCTGAGTCAAGTTGAGTTGAGCCGGTACCACATAGTGGAAATGAATCATAAGAGTTTTGCTCTTAGGTTTGATACTAATGGCCTTCTATATTAGTTAATAGAATATTTAAGCAATATCACTTAGCAATTATACATTGATAATATTCAGTACAACAGCACAACCTCAGGTTCTATATGTTGATTAACATATATAAGAAGTGAGCAGAGGAACCATGATGTAACTGACTTGCTGTTTTAAAATCAGTAGTTTGCGATTTGACCCTCAATGTGTTGGCTTTTTGGAATCAGAAGTGGACATATTAAATTCAATTAAATTCCGTTTTCAAAGTTCAACATTCAAGATTCGAGAATGTTTATAGTCATTATGTGCAATCCACACATAACGAAATTTTGACCGGTACTTCTTGGCTAAGGTGACAAATTTAATTACTGAAATATATTAGATAAGACAAAGACACAATATAACCACAAAAAACAACACTATGAGAATATGCTCAACATATGTAGAAAAAAAGAAATGTAAAAACAGTATAGTGAATGCAATATATGTACAATATAATGTGCAAATGAATAGCAGCAGAGTTCAATTCAGTTCAATTCAATTGTATACAGTACAGTATAGTACAAAAATCAAGAAAACCACACACATCTGTACATTTTAGATGAAATGAGACTGGCAACAAAAGTGTTTTTTTCACGAATGACCTGGAAATGGTTTGAAATGACTGAGTTTGTGTACCGCTTCTTCCAGTTTACTTGTCAGCAATGGCTGAGACCACATTGAAGTGTCACTGCTGTGTGCTACAATGTGCATCAAATAAACAACTATATTTAAGTGTTCATGGTTTTCCTTCAGATTTATTTGAGAAGAAGAAATAGGTTGTCGCAATTCATCGAGATATGGGGCTGAATTTCAGAATCCCATCAGGAAGTATATTTGTGTGTAGCCGCCATTTCTGGGAAGAGGATTACCAGGGAAACATCAGTGGTATTGTGATGGGAATCAAGAGGTTAAAAGTAGGGAAAACAGCCCGCACCCACAAAGCTGAGTACAGCAACCCAACCCGCTAACCATACTTCTTTTGCAAGTCCAATCTATCGCCTCCACCCCTGTACATTAGACCCGTGACCTGACCCAGCCCGTGCTTACACACATTGTCTACACAGTAACTCGCCTTTAAGGGCTTTATTTTTGGCTAAAACCAATAACCATCAATAAATTTCTAATAGGTGCTGCTCAATGACATCTGTGGCCAGATGTAAACAGAGGTGAAGCTCACTTCACAGTCAAACACACCAGCTGTGGGTCAACCACGGTCAAATCAGATGATCATCATCATTAAATATACTGCTAATTATTTTCATCCATGAATATTCTTTCATTTTTCACACTTCCTTGCCAGCTACCTGCCCGCATTCCATTTAATTTTACCTATGTCCGTACCCATAAAATTTTTGGTTTTTTTTAATCCGTCCCTACGTGTTTTTGCAGGTTACCCATCAGGTACCCTGTGGAGGACTCTGGTGTTTTCCCTACTTTTAACCTCTTTATTCCCTTCACAATACTGATGTTTTCCTGTTAATCTTCTTCCCAGAAGTGTTTAGTGTTGTGTCATGTGCATGTGTACGTATTAAAGCCAAGACAGACATCCAGTGTCATGCCACCCACTGGACGTTAGTCTGTGCTCCCCTATTTGTCTTTCATTTCCTGTTTTATTTTGTCAGTCTTCCTCCTGTGTCATGTCTGGTGTCTTTACTTCCTGTTCCCTGATTTACCCACCAGTGTGATTACCCTTTCTTCCCTCATGTGTTGCACCTGTGTCTTGTTACCCTGATTCCCCTGTGTGTATTTAAGTCCTGTGCTTTCTGCAGACCAGTGCCAGTTCATATTCGACACTTGTGGAGACACCAGCATTTTGAATCCTGTCTGTCTGCCTGTTTTTTGACCCTGTCTGCTTTTTGTCTCCTGATTCCTGCCTTTCCCTTGTCGGTTCCTCTGCCTCCATCTGATCTCCTGTTGACGACTTTTGCCTGATTTTTACGGTACTGAGAGCTTGCTAATCCCTGATGTTTGTTTGCTTGTTGGACTGCCTTTCTGTTAACGACCTGATTTGGATCCTGACGGTGCCGGTCATTCGGCACTGAAAGAATCCGTTAAAAAGCTGAATCTGAACTTCAAAGGAACTGCTTCTACCTCTATTATTCACCAGAGTTATTTGTTGTTAATAAATAGTTACACTTTACGGTGGTCTTGCATTTGGGTTCAACCATTGTACTCTGGTCATTACATCCAGCCTCATCATGGATATAAGATATAATAATAATAATAATAATAAAAAAGCCAGGTTCAGGAACAACTGTAAGAGCGAATGGTGTGACATTTTCCACAGCAACTAAATATTCTATTAGTAATTATGATCTATTATAAGTTGGATGAATGTATCAGTTTATCTCTTATTAGATAAACAATTTTTTTGGTTAAAAGTACAAAGTGAAAGAGGTCTTTATTAATATTCTTATTATTTTCTCATATGTCATTTTTCATCTAGTTGAAAACAATATATTTATGATTGTCAGTGCAAAGAGGGAGAGATGGAAGAACCAGATAAAAAAAATTGACAGATTAGTGGCAAAAGCAGTAACTGTTAAGCTGATTAAGAAAAAGATTCTATTTACAATAGTTTTAAGCAGTAGCGTAGCCAGACATTAATTGAGTGGGCATCGGTAAAAGTGGATGGGCAAACTTTTGCTGACAGAAAATGCATCTATTAGCCCATACATAAGATGAATACAATGCCAGGGTTGAAACGCAAGTCACATTAGCTTATAGTACACAAATTGGCTAGGCTGTCTGAACATCATGTCAGAATTTCCGTAATAACCCGGATCACCATAAATCAGCTCCGGGCTCAGGCTCACTGCGTTTTTTATCTCTTACTGATTTAAAATGTTCTGCAGCGATATCTGGCAGACAGAAGGCAGGAGAGTAGCAACTGCGGTTTTTAGCCAGCTTACAGCATGCCTTAGCTTTAGCCTGTCTACTAGTGATGTGTCGTTCGCAAAATGAACTAATCTTTTCTATGACTTGGGAGTAACGAATCCTATCAGTGAACGATTTGTTCATATTCTTGCAGTACCTTCCCTGGCCACATGGCAAGCAGCTGCATAAACTCAGTCCACAAGACCGGAAACAGAATTGATTCATTCTTTTCACATGACACCCAGGCCACTCAGGCTGTGAAAAGCAGTAAGCACTACAGAACGTTTACAGATCGATCATACGGATCGTTCTTTCGTTCATCTGTCACGTTACAACTGTAGCTCAGCTAAGGGGTGAGTGGACTGAGAAACGAACAAGGAAATTAATGTCTGACGCTCACACGACATAAATTATTTAATCATGAAATCCTAATTAGTGGTCTTCTGTTCTTATAGATGTGTATATAATGCAAAGTGTGTTTATAAATAAACTTGAAAATTACATCAACATTGATTGTTCTGCCAAAAAATGACATATAACAATATTAGTAATAATAGAAGACGCAGTTCGTTTTCGTTCTATTCATCGTTCATTTGTCATGTGACAGGCAGCTTGGGCTGAACAGTTTCGTTTTTATTCATGATTCTCGTTCATGAATCTCGTTCATGAGTCTCATTTATCGTTCTTGTTCAATGATTCGTTCACAGCTCAGGCTCGGTCTCTCGTTCATTTGCCCACGAGGGCTATAGCGCCACCTGCTGTAAAATGGACGAAATGATTCGTTCATTGATTCATTCAATTTACTGTTCGACGGTAAAAGATCCGAATCAGTAAAAAGAATCGAACTTCTCATCACTACTGTCTACCTCCGATAACTCTCAGCTACAGGCAGCGCAGTTTGATGGATGTCAATCAATCACCTCCACGCTCTCAGCTCCACCTTTGAATCAATTTTTGGAATTTCCGGGAGTGACAAAATGCGTGATGCTACCAAAATGGCGATGGTGGGAACCGCCCAACTTGCTTCACTTCAGCTCTTCAGAAACCAATGGGTCATGTGAACGGAAGCTTCGTCCAATTTAATATACTGTCTATGGTGCAAACTGACTGGGTGGATGAGGTCTACCACTAGGTGGCAGTCACCCACCCCCACCCACCCGTCCCTATGCTACTTGTTTTATTATGGAAGTTGTGTTCTCCCCACATTAAATGCTTTCTAGAAGCACACATACACGTAACATATATCAGTGGCCTTCATTCTAAAGAGGACATAAGTTTATTTTTATTTATGTATTTGTTCTTTGTATTATATAATACAAACACTGAAAAAGTCAATTTCTGCTCATGTGTTTTACATGTTTTGCATTGCATTTCAAATAGAAGTTCAAGGTCTTTTTTTTTTTTTTTGTATTTTTTTTTGTATTTTTGGTAATTGCTATAGGGGGCTGTTTTACTCCAGAAACATACATATGCTGTTTGTGTTTATGTATACGTTGAGGCGCTGCAGTATCAAAATGAGTTGGCCTCCTCCAGAAATTAGAGTTAAGATGTTTCTTTTATGAATCCAATCCATTCTCTTTAAATAACTTTTATCAGATTTGATGGTTCAGAGTTTCCCCTACCCCAAAAAGTGTTAAGCTTTTCTTTCACAAATGTGGGAGTGATAGTCTGAAATTGTATTAAAATATACAAAACAGTGAAATTTTTCTTGTCTGGTTGACCAGGACTCTGACTGCTCAGTACCCCTAAATCTCTGATCCTAGAATCATCCCTGTGTAGTCCCTTATGTGCTACAGTAAGATTATACTAATACAGAATGTAGTGTGGGGAAGACATGCAGTTGGCTGTACTGTAAGTTGTTACAGACACTAACCTGAGAGCAGACATGTTCGTGTTGTAGATACAGTGAACCATAACATTACATTAATTAATTGTTTTATGTAAGAAAAAATTCAAATGAGAAAAGACATATGAGCTTAATGAAAGGCTGTTTTTGGTGATGTAACCACAAAAGCGTAGATGGATAAATATTGGCCTTCATTCCTGGTTCTTCAGAACTTCACAGACTTCAATTTTGGCTCCTGTTGCTGGTGTATTTTATTACTTTTAAGCTTCTCTGTGCTTCTCATTTTCCGCTCATTAATGGGAAACTTGAAAATGGGTCTAGATTGGCATCTCTAAAAAAGAAAAAATGTATTTCCGTAAGATTGAAAAAAAAAAAAAAAGTTAGGAGACAAAACTGATATTGAATGCATTGTATCTTTTTCTACACTGAGACATAAAAAGGGAAACAAGAGCATTTTTTCTCTATGAATTGAAAATGCACCACATACTAAGACAATGTGTACTCAGATTTTTGTAACTTCTGACCAAACACATACAGCACATTTACAAGAACATATTTACACATTCTCTAATGCTTCCTTTATACAAAAAAAGATGAGAAAAACAAGACAAATTTATTCGGCAGACAAAAGCTTTCCCCCCCAGAAATAATTGATTGACTTTCACAAATGTTCTCTCCTAGAAAATAATTTTTTCTCCTATTTTATTCAGCCTTTGCCCTTTAGTGCTTTACTGAGTCAGAACGTAGACACACACTGACCTGAATAACAGAGTGGTGCCTCACAGCTTAGTGAACACTGAATGTCTTGATATCACTTCTTTCTCTCACCATCTGTTTTAGGCTGGATACAGGGAACTTTCAATCCTAAGTCAACACCTGAATAAATGCATTTCAATAGCAGTGTCTCCTATAGGGACACATACGGCCATACGATTACAGTGCAGTGGAAGCAGATGGGTCCAGATACAACATTCTCCACATAATGAAAATATGATGGTTATCTTTGTATTGAAGTAAATTGAGACATTATAAACCCGTGAGTCATCATGATTTTTTTACATCACAGCCCAATGCATTTTTGTCCCTATCATTTAAGAGCAGAGGCAACATTCACTATCTTGTATGAAAGTTTGAATAGAAGATGTGTCAGACAAACGTGCTGCTCTGACACTCAGGTTAAATGCACAAAGTGATTACAGACAGAGTCAATCAGCTCACAATCACCTCATAGTGTTTATTTCCCAAGACTCGTAATCTCTGTGTGTGTGTGGGTGCGTCTGTGCATGCGCTTGTCATATCAGAAACTTGATAGAAGGTATGCTGGCTAATTCTTTGCTTCACCAGTCCTCGCATCCTTTAATTACATTCTCTTTTGTGACTCTGCTGTCTGATGCTACTGCAACACTTCATTGCTTTCTTTTCCCTTGATAATGTCATGTGCAACATGACTTTTCTTTCTCTTACGACTTTTCTGTACTGTGAACCAGAGGTCAGATTACCCGAAAATATTTCATCATTGACAGATTTTTTTTTAAGATGAGGGAAAATTCTGAAGGCCTTCCATCATTTTGACAGGTTACATACAACACTGTGAAGAGAACCTGCTCACAAGATCATTGGTCTGTCTCTCTCTTAACAAGACACCAAAGGGCACATTACAACATCCTACCTGTGTATAACCCCACAGCGCCACCGTTTACAACTATGCTGAATACATCTGTACTTCTGTCAAATGACTCACTGTTCGTTCAGCTGTAGTAGACCCCCTGTCCAGCTGATGGTGAGTGTGCATATTAATCAGACATTGTCAAGTCTTGTCTCGTTGTTTAGCTGACTTAAATTAGATGCTTCTTTGCTAGCGCAAAATGTCAAAATGGCCAAGTCTTCTCAGATATTTTAAATAGCCCGGTGAATGTGATGGTATTGATGAACGCAGTGAAAAAAGAGGGAGTGATGAGGTGAAGGATGAAGTACAAGCAAGTATATGCCAGTTCTTATGGCATTTGGTGTTCTATACGTATGCATTTTCTACCTTTTGTGTTTTCTTCAACACCACTTGATGGCGTGTCAATTTACGCCAAGATGTCTGGTTCACATAACCCTAACCCTAGAGCTGCACAATATATCGTTCGAACATCGACATTGCAATGTGCGTGTGTGCAATTGTCACATCGCAGGTCCTGCTGCAGTGTATGAGGCAAATAAACTCAACATGTTCTCATCTAAGTTCAAGGGTATGTGACACACATTGCACACAGTGATCCACTAATCACAATTGTTCTCAATCAGTTTGGAGTGAGTTGCTGGTAACAACATTGAAAAATGAGCAAAGAACAATAGAAAATCACTGTAAAAGAAGACTTGGTGCCAAAAAGAATGTCAGTTATCTGGAATTCAGCTACAGAAGGATGAAACTGAAACACCTGTTCAGTTTCGATAGTGCCTTTCACTTGTCACCACAATGAGAAGAAACACAACTAATTTGTTTGACCATTTATGTCAGCACCACACAGCTATTATATCCTAAATGTTTTTTCATATCGCAATATATCACAGGGTTAAAAAAAATTGTAATGTCAGTTTTTTCCAATATCGTTGCAGCCCTACCTAACCCTAACTCTTAGTGCAAGGTATTTGGAAATTAGACCCTCTCCCCTGCAGATCTCCACTGTGAGGCACCACCACTGTCAGGACCAGAAAATACACACAGGAAATGCGCAAATTTTCAAAAATAAAATTGACCGCCACTGTCAGGACCAGAAATATACAATTTTTAAAAACAAATTGCTTCCACCAGAAGAAGAGGAAATCCACACTTGAGTGAACGGTGCATAACAACTTTTCAACATCAATAAAATTAGTTCACATTCACCAGAAGTTGTGCTTTCCCCATCATTTAGACTTGGATAATATTAGATCTTAGTTACAAAAATGGCTGAATATGACTCTGCCGTGATTTGCAGTTTTTACCTCTCAGCCAACTTTGGACCGAAGGCGTATTGAAATCATTTTGTTGTCTGTCTGTCTTTGTCTGTCTGGCCAAGGGGTATTAGTGCACAGCACATTATGTTTATTAAAGTAGTTAGCAGCTATGTCGCACCCATGTTAGCAAACTGAAAGTTTCTGAGAAATTATTGCATGACTGAAGGAAAGTCGACTTTGTTAACTGTTCATAGGTTTTTGATCATTTTAATTCAATGACTTAGGTTAATTTCTCATTATTTACATTACAGACAGATAGTAATTAGTTTAGTTTTTTCCGTTATAACGCTATATTTTTTGCGTTATAACACAATCATATTTGCTCTCTTCTGCTTGAGGTCCATTCATATACCTTGGGATCCACTTTGTCAAGTCTGACATGCCTGTCCTGTGTAGTATGACCACAACTCTTTCATTATTAGTCCAACCAGAAAAATTCCAACAGTTTCTGTGTGCAGCTTCATGGATACCGGAGGATGTACACCAAGTGTGAAAGGTCAATACAAGAAAGGAGGATATGCACATTGTATTAAAACCCTTTATACTCATGAGCTTAAATGGTCCACCTGAACTTTTTTTCTTATTTTGACCATAAAAAGGTCAGAAAGTATGTTTTGAGGAAGTCCTTTTCCCCATTTTTGCAGAACATTTACAGGCAGACACATCCAGGCAGTGCTCTGATGGCAGAGTTTGCACATTGAAAATAGTCTCTGGAAACCAAAACTCAGTCATCCTGGGGATGTGGACTGTCAGTGGTATCTGGACTCATCATCGGGCTCTGCCTCCGTCCTGCATCTGTGATGTGGACAGTCTTCAGCCTCTGCTCGCATCACCATAGACCTGCGCATCACCGTGGCTTTTTCCTCTTCATCCTTGATTTCTGGTGGATACATGAAAATAATAACACACGTTGAATAATGTATTACACAAACAAGACAAGGTAAAATCGCATTATTTAGGGAAACAAGTCACACAAAATCAGTGTATGCACTCTTATTTTGTAGAGCACCGTGCGCACTTTTACGCACAAAGAGTACAACATACTACAAATTTACACATTCTACATCGTTTGTACTTTATTCTACAAAAACACCATACAGTATATGTGTCAATTTACATATACAGTAAAGTAAAACAAACAAAAACTAAATAAGAAAAGCAGACAGTGCTTCAGTCATGCAGAAAGTTCACCAGGAAATGGAACTGGGCTAACTTTACCTTTCTTGTTAAGATGTTGCTTCATCAGTCGCTCCTTCGGTCACAAATCCATAAACCTCCAGGGTGGTCTTGGAACTCGGGATGACACTACACTAGATCTAATCTGTTATCTGATCCATTATGCGCTCTGTTTCTCTGCTCCCAGAGTCTTCTGTCTGTGTCCCCAGTCACAGAATGGCTTATTTTCTAGCTTCTAGCATGAGTGCCCATAAAATTTTCGCAATGACCGAATAATGCCCATAAAGGACAGTGTCTCAGGTTTTAGAAACCATTACAATTTTTTTGATTGGACAAATAACGACAGAGTCATACGGCACAGGGCAAGAGTCGTGTGTCAGACCTGACACGGTTGGATCTGGACTGGATCCCAAAGCAAAAACTATTGCATTATAACGCAATAGTTTAAAAGTACTGCGTTATAACAGAAAAGTATTGCGTTATAAAGGGGTTTTTTTTCTGTCCCTTCCCGGGCTCTGTAGTTTCTCCTTTTTAAAGGAACAAAAAATAAGTGGAAGGGGACTGCTAAATAACACAGCACTGTGGATTACATAATGAGCTGACCCGTATGGTTTCTTGCTTGTGTTTGAAAAAGGAAAACTGATAATTTTCATTATGTAGATATAGTTTCAGGAAGAGGAACAGCAGGCTAAGGGTGCTACTGTTGCAGACATTGAGACAGCAGTGGATGAGGTAGTCTTGTTTGCCAGCAATTATTTGTTGGACAACATTGGGGCAGTGTTGGAAAGCTAATTTTTCTATCTGTTATGTTTATAAAACACATATGACACTAGAATCTTTCAGGACTACAGACATGCAGCGGAGTGGGTAGAGGCTAACCTGCACCTCTTACCTGATGTGCTGTGCATGGGGGAAGAGGCTGAGGCTGCACTGCACTATAAGAAGCTTTGCAGTGGATGAAGAAGACAGGAAGGCAATCTGGGAGCTATTCAAGTTCATTTTTAGAATGTTGAGGACGTGGACATTTACTAAGGAAATATTGAACAAAAGAAAATATCTAGGTTTCTGTGAATGCAGAGAATGAAATTGATTTGAAGGAGAGTGTGTGTGTGTTTGCCTTTGATCTTTTCAATTAAAACAGTATGAGGCAAAAGAAGAGTTGTTTCTTATATTATTTTGTTTCTTTATGCACTATACACTTCAAATAACGGCACTTGTAAAGTTCCACAGTATAAACTTTGCTCACCACATCATAGCCTAATTGGAAATGATAATTTAGAAAATGTTGAGGAAAAACAAGCCTCACTTTTTTCTCTTTCATAATACAACAGGTGCTATTTTGTCCCTTGGATAATATTACAGATAGAACATCCAATACATGTTCTTTTCCATCATAAATATCTATACCAGATAGGGCATTGATTAAAAGTAAAGTAAAAATTATATATATATATATATATATATATATATATTGCACATGTCTACAATTTTATTTTATTTTTTTAATAATCTGCTTCCAAGATTAAATGTGCTAATTGTTACACATTTAATAACATTAACTGGAAAACAATTAAGGAGTGCTGGTTTGCTGATTTCAAGGTATTTGATAAAGTGTTATTACAAATTGGCTTATGTGCATATATAAAACAAATTTAGAAATGTTCCATCAGATAGCTCCTGTAGAGTGAATGTATTGTCATATGCAGACAGTCAGTGCGTTTACATGCCCTTAGAGAAAATTGACTTATTGCCTTAGTCTAGCTAATATTGAAGTTTTAAAAGCCATGTTACACCTTAGTCAGACTGTATTTAGAAATCGGACTATTCATGCCAGATAATGCAGTTCCAAGTTGAGCTGTTCCAGCATGTATACTCAAACCAAGGTTAGCTGGACTATTGACTGGCCTGGCCACTCCCCCTTCCGGAAGTGATGAGAGTCACAGCATGACAACAACACTGTAGCAGAATGTTTCCTCTTGCTAATATCATCACCATGAGACTTTGCGTGCAGCTTACAAGTAACCCAATTAGGGTGAACAGTTTAGACCAAATGTACTGAGCTGCTGCATTGTTGTCATTCATATCCTCGCTCAGTCTTGTTGTACTCCTTCTACCATGCCTGCTTCAAATCTGCTGCATGTGTTTACTAATTGTACTTTATCCATGATGCCAACCAGAAGAATGCCAACGCAAAAGGGCATGTAGTGCCACCTAGTGTCTCGGAGTCTAATGTACCTCACTCAATAATTCGATTCTCTTGCTGTGCATGTATACTTGGATTTCTTGGAAACTCCAGTTAAATTCTTAGCTCGGTTATTGCCAATAGTTCGATTTAGATGTGCATCTAAACGTGGAATCTACTTTCTATATACTGAGTGTCCCACGTGGCAAGGTAAGCAGAACCTAACCGTTTATGGTAAAGTGGGTGGAACCTTCCAAAAATTATGGGCCCTGATTGGCCCATGCCCGTATGCAGTTGCATAGTCTGCATATTGATAGTTACGCCACTGCTTCCAGTCCTGACAGTGGTGGACAATTTAATTTTTGAAAGTTTGCTTATTTCCAGTCTTGACACTGGCAGTGCCTCACAATGGTGGTGGAGAAGGGTCTGACAGTGGCGGGCTGCAGCCAGACCCTCTTGGGTATTTGACATGGTGTGAACATACACATGGAAAGCGTGCGCATAGATTACACGCTAAATAAAAGTGTTGTGTATATTATTGCGGGTCATCATATCACATTGGTTTATCAGCCAGCCATCATCAAGATGTTTTTTAACATTAAATACAGTGGAAACCGCTTATAGTGATCACATTGGTCCAGAGCCAATTTGAACACTATCAGCGATTAATTACTAAAACCGAATTTACAGGTACTTCACTCATTTTTTATGCAGAATATCATCTAAATGCCATTTATATCGTTTTTCAATGAGAAAAATGAAATGAAACGGATGCTTCAG
>JAPTYQ010000006.1:7460914-7470970 GCA_029814465.1 Ostorhinchus cyanosoma
GATTCAAAAGACTCATTCAGACTGTCTTCCTTCTCATTCTTCTCATCTGTAAGATCTCCCTGACTCAGCTTGTCAAATTTTTTTTTGCCCCATTTGTCACCTTAAGAATCCACCTCAACTTATATGTGAGGTCGACTTATATGCGAGGTTATACGGTACTTTTAGTCATTACTTCGATATTTCGCGTATTCTGAATGAGCCATTTTAATGTAGATTAATGTAGATTAATTTCAAGATTTCAGTGAGATTATTCTAGATTAAAAAAATTAATCTATGCCCACCCCTACTTCTAACACATTTCTTTGGTATATGGGTTTAGGACATAGACCTTCCATTGCAATGCTGAGAAAAATTATCGTATTGGGTTCAGGAAAGCCCTCTGAGATAACCTTGTTGTGATATAGGGATCTATAAATAAAACTGAATTGAATTGAGGAAAGGGCTGTAAGGTGGAGGGCAAACATTTATCAAACTCTGGTTGATATTGAACCACTGCTGTATCTGGATATTGTCCCAAACCACTACACAGACAGAATCCTCTGCCTCTCAGGTTGTTTCCATCCATTGCTGGTGTCCAGTGCACTCTGAACGGGCTTATATCGTGGAGTTGGTTTGAAACGAGTGTGTTAAATTTTAAGATGTCTTCTTATTGACAACTGTGCTCTATTTGTATTTGACGTTTGCCTCCTGTGTATCACAGTAGGGATGTCCCGATCCGATCACGTGACAGGAAATTGGGGCTGATCACGTCGTTTAAAAATAGTGTGTTCAATTTTGGTTGGTTGTGTCAAGTTGTTGACAACTGTGCTGTATTTGTGTTTAACATTTGCTTCCTGTGTTGAAGATAATTTTGTGTCTTTTTTATGCAAGCGAAGGGGGTAAATAAAAGGCAAACAAAAAAATCAAGATTTGAAAACAAGCCACTTGAAGTACCACTTGACCCTGCAAGCAAAACTTTTTGATTTGCAAAATATTTAGAGGTGCAAAACCTTTGGACTTGCAAACAAAACTTTTAAAATGACAAAACATTTTGGCCAGCAAGTAGAAGTTTCAGATTTGAAATTAAAGAAAATGAGAACACAATAGATTTTGTTAAGCTTAAAGATTTTGAAACCTTCATTTTTGTTTTCAAATCTTGATTCTTTGTCTCAAAACAAAATTTTTGTTTGCCTTTTTTCATTTCGCTTGCATAATAAAGACAAAATTATCTTCATCATTCATCAACTTGCAGCTCATGTGCATCACAGTGAGAAATGTGTTTTAGAGGGTGAGAATGTGTGTAGAGTTGTGCAGAAAGTGTTCTACAGATGTAAAACTTGCATCAACTTAAGGTTGTGCCAAAAGAGTGATTGATTTTATGAATGAGTTTGCACAACTGAGTAGTTGAATCAGAGAATGGGGTTTAGTGTCTTAGTGATTCTGAAAAACTGTACAAACCCATTTATAATCTCTCTTAATTTATGCTTTATATCTTAGAAGAATGCTGCTGAAATACAGTCGCTTTGACCTGAAATCACCTTATGAGTCTGTTTCAGGAAACAAGTGGGCGATTGTAGATCTTTCAGGCAAAGAGATGAAGCAGTGAGAGAAGAGTGTGCACATTGATATATGCAGACACGGTATATGGCTTGATGGATGATTCATAGAGATAGTCAGACAGGAACAGATGCACATGGGATCATAGAGGGATAGAGGTGAGATAGTCTATAATTAAGCATTGTGGTGACAGGCCTGGAGAGAATTGAAATAAACATGAAACATAAAAATCCATGTTATGACAATGTTCTTGTATCTTCATATGGACTGGAGGAGTAGCTCATGACTCACATGCAGGATGTAATTTAGTCAGTGTGATAATTACAGGTACAAGTCTTCAGACTGTTAGCTTGGGAAAGTTGAAGTTTAACGCTCCCTTTTAGGTTTTAAATAGATATGCACCATTATTGAGCTAATGTAAGCTTATAGTGGCTGGTATTATAGATTTTCACAATCCTCCTCCTCTTAAATTGTTTCCATCCATGGTTGGGATTCGATGCACTCTGAATTGGTTTATAACATGCAGTTGGTTTGAAAATAGTGTGTTCAATTTTGAGTGGTTGTGTGTACTTGTTGACAACTGTGCTGTATTTGTGTTTAACGTTTGTCTCCTGTGTTGACCATTTTGTAGCTAATGTGCGTCACAGTGAGAAATTGGTTTTGGAGAATGAGAATGTGTTAAAGTTGCGCAGAAAGTGTGTTACAGTGATGAAAATTGTGTCTAAGTGTGAGAATCAGTTTAAGGTTGCGCCAAAAGAGTGATTGATTTGATAAATGAGTTTACACAACTGAGTAGTTGAGTCAGAGAATGGGGTTGAGTGTTTTAGAGATTTAAAAAAAACTGTAACGCTTCCCTTGATAGCCTATTTGGTAGCATGATTTTTTCACTGACAATATCATCTCAACTCATTATGACGTTACTTTATTTGGCTTAGTTTTGGCACCATTGCAGTGTATTTCCATGGTATAAAGCGTTGAAATCCTGCTGTGCCCCCTGGGACCTGACTTCAGAAAAAAAATATGAACAATGGTCAATAGAGGGAGAGATAATATTTGGTCCCATTTGAATTGTGGTGTGGTTTTACATAAATTGGTTGTCCATTTAAAATATGATTTTATGAGCCAAGAAAATTGCAGTTTGTAAAGATACAAAAGAAAGATCCAGTTTAATATCAACAGCCCAATAGATTGTATCTTTCATTGTTTCATTGTCATACAGAAAATTAAAAAAAAAAACTATCTGCTGTCCTGGCAGACTTTACCTCAGTCTTTGGGAATGAGGAGAAAAGTATTAAAAGATGTGAAAATCATTGCAACCATGGTCATGTTGAAGCTATAGATATAGTTAAGATGATGTCACCTTCACAACTTTCCTCTGACTGTGGTGTTTCAACTTCACTGTTCCACAACAGCATCAGTTTACATTAGCGTCATATAGATGAGCTGATGTTATTTTAGATTCTATACTTATTTATAGTCTTTTTGATTTGGACAGAGAGATGAAAGCTGCAGATGAACAGTGTATCTTCAACATCTGGCATTTCCCCCCAATTTCTGTTTTGTGCAGCTTCAATTGAATCCTAAAGAAAAACTTTTGCAAGTGTGACTTTTTACTGGTTATTTTTTAGCTTATGTGTTACACAGTAAACTACAGCAGCAGTCTTAAACACATAAACTGCTTCTGATTTCTGCAGTTCATCACCTGAATCTACACTTGTATCCACATTTGTTCATATTTCTCAATCATTCAAACAGGATATAATTATAGATGAAGTCAAAACAAATCCTGATTGGTCTACAACCTCATTTTCAGTACAACATCCACTACTTTCTCAGATGTTGAATTTGTGTATGTTTCTATGATGTTTCATGTATCAATATAATTTGTGATGTAATACAAAGCCCTCTGTGTGGCCACCCCCCTGGTTGTTGTCCAGACGGGGGTGGGTGACCTCAGTTTGTTGCAGCGTGGGATTCTGGTCTAAAGCCAAGCACATAACAAGCTCTCTCAGTGCCTCATCTGCCTTTTATTTGCGCACTACTCGCCTTGGCTCTTTTTGTTTATTGCTTTAAACAGAGCCGGGTGGAGCGTTGTTGGAATAAAAACAGTAGATTCTTTTCTTAAGCATGGGAAAAGGGGATCCTGAGAGTTACCTCATGAGGAGACCCATCAGGTTGAGATGTGTAAAATCCAAAAACCTACATTTGCATGTTTTTCTTGTTGATTCCAGATGTACTGAGCTAAACTGGAAATGGACGGGAGAGGCCAAGTACAGGAGGAGAATATGAGCTGCAAATATTAGATCAATGTTCTCAGACTCTGAGTAATGGAGATTTGAGGGCATCAGTACAGCAGCTGTGTTAACTAATTAGCACACTTTCACTTAGACAGGAGGAAATGGGCTGCAGTTTAAAAGCTGGTACACAAACCTCCAGGGCCTCTCTGCCAAGTGGACTGAGACCACTGGAGGGTGGCTTTGCAACCCATTTGCATTAACTTACCACAGAGAGTTTTTTGTTTGGATTTTTTTAAGGAACTTCATTGTTGTCAACCCTCTGCTTTGTCTCGTACTATTGTGAATGGTTTTTCTGTAGTCTTAAAATCAGGGAAAGAATGGTATTCACCATTTAAATATTTTTTACTATTGGATATATTTGGCGAGACTCAGGTCCTCCACCTCCACTTAAAAACAAACTTTTCTTATTTTTCTGTTTAAGTTTCCCTGCCTACATTTACATGGACACTAATAGTCGGAATATTATGATACATAATATATTCTGAATTTGACAACTGACAAAGCATATTGTCTATAGATATTTCATATTTGGCTCTTTTCCAAATAGAATATATTGTAGTATTTTTTTTTTTTTTTAATCTTTTGAGCATATGTAAAGCATGTTCAGACTATGTGTCTCATTTGTGTATTACAACCCTCCTGGTTGTGATACACAGTCTTTATTTATATTCCCCAAACTGACCTATTGGGCAGCATGGCGATGCATTGTGTGCGTGTGTGTGTGTATGTGTATGTGTGTGTGTGTGTGTTTGTGTGTGTGTGTGTGTGTGTGTGTGTGTGTGTGTGTGTGTCAGTGTGAGTGAGTTGCTACCAGTGGAAAACCTTGACAAAATCCTGTTTTTAATCACGTTATGCACAATTGCATTAAAGTGGGAAGGTAATGTTCATTAGTCATGTAAACAGCATAGAAATGTTCCTGAGAATGCTTTTTACATTTTTAGAAAAGCCTGAGGGATGGGCATCTTAAGTGTACAATAGTACATTTTGGTGCATTGCAAATGTTTTTAAAGGTATTATATACTTCATGTTTCCATTTAACAAAGTTCTGTAAGCAGTGTTTAAGTGTATTTTGTGTTGACCTGTGAATGAGGCATTCTCATTTTATTCCTGGTGGAATTGCAAATACATCTTTGTGAATCACAAGGAGCAGCTGTTTCAGGTGCTTAAATAGTCAGCATTCCCTCAGGAAATGTGTAAAGGTAACAATAATGACAGAGGTAGGAGGAAGAGCTTGGGTGAATGAAGATAAATCTAATCAGACTGAATTCTGTGGAAAATCACTCGCTAGGCACTAACAGCTCAAACACTGATGTAAACAGTGGTACATAAGTAAATCATGTAACTCAAAAAAGACGAAGGTTATTCAGTTGTGTTATTGACATTTATGAATGTTTAGTAGCACTGTATTTTCATGCTTTTCTAGAGTCCCTGACTTGGAAATAAAAAGGACCTCAGGAACCCTGTGCAGAGTTTGTTGCCATCACATCTGACCTCAAGATGTAATTGCATACAAATTTTTGTGACAAGTCGAAGTCCCCTGAGATCCCTGACTGTGTAGTTCACAAGAGACCTCTGCAGTTCCCATCTCACTCAGGGAGATGTCTATAAATGACCAACTTGAAAGCACTGTGAGAAGGAGAAACCAGAGCTGCACACACTTCTAACTTGGGTCACTGCTTAGATTTTTTTTTCTGTCTTTTGTCCAGGAATAAATTATTTTACTGGAGAAATTTGAAATGTATCAATCACATCAATAACACACAGATATACTATAACGTATGACTATGTTGACAAAATAACAACAACCTCAAGGCAGTATCGAAGCTGTCTTTAATGAATGATTAGTCTTGCATACCCAAAACTGTCTCTACATTTGGTTAGCATTGTGTCTGTGATATAGGTACAGTACGTCTGGTGCTATCCGTTATCATTGTGGAATAAGGGTAGAAGTTGTCTGGGTGGTTTTTCCATTCTTTGGTGGTGGTGAGTGCAGGATGCTGCAACAGTGCATTTGCAAATTACTGTCAGGAAAGAATTTAGTTTGGTGGAATATGTGAACATGAGGAAATGTGTGGTAGTGATGATTAAATCCACCACAAATATTTATTTATTTATTTATTTATTTATTAAGCAGGCCTGTGTCTCAAAGCTCTCTGACAAAGCTGACCATTTTCAGTTTGTAGTTGCTTAGATGTGGTTTTCTGTAATGGAGCAATAATAAAGCAATAATGTACAAATAGTGGCAGAAATGGGCATGACAGTCCTGCCATTGTGCAACAAAAAAAAATCCTCCTCATTCCAGCAGAGAATGTCTACCAGGACTGAACAACTGAGTAAAAACTTAACATTAGCCACTGAAATGTAGGATATTATGAAACATAATTAACTGTAAATTCATAAGTCTATAGTATTAAAAAAATAGTCCTAGATGAGATTAAATTAGGTTAACATTCTATTTTCTCATACTTTTTGTTGGTCCTCCTACATATTAAACCTTTTTTTCACCTCAAAAAATGTTTTGGCAAAATTGTGGACTGCTTTTTATTTATATTGCCATAAACATTTTCTGGCACAAAACATCAACATGCTCATGTGTAATTTGTTTTTTCAATTTGCAGCACACTTATGGTGTAAAACTGTCAGCTAAAGCCCAGTTAAAACAAAGAATACTAAATGATAACACTAACAGAGGTCTTATAAAGTTTCATGTCACCGACAGCTCCAAACAATCCTGACTCCAATAATATCATCTTCTATCTTGAAAGAATAAGTCTGTCATTTCTTCTAGAAGTGCACTGATGATTCTTTTGAAAATGATTGCTCCTTTAATAAGATTTTAGCAGTTTTAGTATCAATAGCTTCCATGTTGCCTTTGATTGACAAGTGTGATTCACAGCCAGATTGCCCACTGAGTCGGGCTTATGGAGCTTCTGTTTATTGACAGACAGGGTTTTTCTTTTTTTTGGGTTTGGATGGGGGGGTATGAACTGGCTGGTGCTCAAGTGATGATACAAAACCCAGTAGATGAAAAAGGCAGACTCAGAGGTCCATTCTGAGCACTTTTATTTTTTTGCTCCTTTCATTCTTAAAAAAGAGATAAAAGAAACTACATTATTGACAGGTAAACAATGACAGCAGAACCAATAAAATAATATAATAATATACACAGCCTCTAAAGTCCCATACACTAATACTTTATTGGACTGTCTTTACTTATGTTTACAGCATGTATTTACCATGCCAGCGTTTCAATAAGCTTATGCAATGTCAAAACACTTATTTCCATCATTTTTTGGACCTACAATGTTGCTGAAACTAGACCTGGCCAACTGAAACAACCACAGATCATAAGACAGGCTTGTACTGTAGGCACTAGGCATGATGGGTAATCACTGCATCCACCTCTCTTCTCACCCTGATGAATCCATCACTCTCGAACAGGTCAATCTGGACTCCTCAGACTACATGAACTTTTATCATTGAAACACAATTCAGTCTTTATGCTCTCTATCAAACTGATGTATATTTATGAAATGAGAAGCTACTCACTGCATCAGTTAAAGAACTGAAATATATTAATCACTGCAGTAATAAGGCAAAGGAAGGATCTGAACAATTTGATGTGTGTGCCAGACTGTGTTGTACTAGTGCTGTAGCACATTATATGTTTGGTTTTGGAATTGTTGAGCATATTCATCTACAACTATAATTCAAAAGTGATTTCTGTTCATCTTTTATAGTTTTGTACATGCTTAATTGAAATTGTTTGTTGAATTGTTAAAGAAATTAGAAGCTTCTCACTTCATCTGTTAGGGTTAAAGAACTTCTCACAGGAGAAATTATTATCCAATGCAAGGATCTGAACTAGCTGATTAGTAAAAGTATTTTTTTTAATAAGCTGTTTATAAAGTTATTGAAATAATTGAAATAATGGTGAGACAATTCACAGGAAACACACATGGCTTATGATAACAAACAAGACGGAAAAGTAATGGTCCACTATAAAGACTTGAGTGTATTCAGCTTCAAAGAAATAAGATGGTGACGGCCAAAGGCCAAATATGGACAGAGAGACAGCACAGGGGGCCACCCGTCAAAGAACATCTGACCCCGCCCATATCAGATAAATGAAGGTGATGAATGAATGCAATTGGCTCGACCTAGTCTCTGCTCAGTGTACATCAGTGTACAGCACCAACCAGACCCTGACACAAACTCCTCCTAAACACATGAGCATGTGAATATTTTACATATCGAACTAGACTGTTACCATAGTAACAAAAGCCTTAGTTGCAATTCATCAATTTGTGCCATTTGTTAGTTTATTCTTTTTTCTTTTGCGAAACCAAAACCCTACATCAAAACCCACTCCATCTATTTCTACTTAGTGTTTGACATTTGTCAATGTGAACTTGCATTCTTTTCCTCCAGAAACAAAACCACAAATATCACAGAGACAGCTCATTTCTTGGGACCCTTGGGAGAGTTTTGGATGGCTAATTTTGACCAGCGCTGTCTGCTTAACTGTGGATGCGTCTGGCCTACATTCCATACTGGTCTCCCTGGTACATGTGTACAGAAATACTCATTTCACTGACTTAATGTTGAAACCTGGGTTCATTTGTTTCCTAATAAACCTCTGGCCAGCTTGATCATGTAGGTCTCTGCTGCAGCTCATGTTCTGTCAATGATTATACACCTGCTAGGAGACAGATTTACTACCAGCAGGTTAATCCTAAATGAAGTAGCCTACATTCTGTTTCTGGATCTCCCTTACAAGTCTGTCCTACTTGTGGGTGATACTTACCATTGGTCTGTGTGTCCAGTGTGTATTGAAAGTATTGTTTTCATTTGTAAGCTGGAAACTGTAAACATACTTAGAAACTCTTTTCATGAACAAGACCTGGAGATCAGCCCTTTGTTCTCGGCTTGCTTAATTCTCTTGCAAATCCAGGCGCCCCACTGAGTTTATTTATAACCTAGATATGCAGTTTGAGAGTGTAGCTTTAAGCGTGTAACTCAGCAGCCATTTTTCATTCCCCAAACTTGACTTTCTTAAGCCGTAAATCCCCTGTCTTTGTCTGTGTCTCCGGAGCTATCTCTGTAGCTGCAGCATTTGTGGCTCTCAAGTGCACTGTTTTATGTGGTTTCCATTAGTTTCCAAGACACAACACATACCTCCTCTTCACATTATTTCATGCAGAGTGGACTCGACCCCCCCCCCTTTTTTTTTTTCATTTTGCTTCCATCTTTGCTTTTAGCTTTCAGCTCATCCATCCATTGACCCACTCCCACGCTCTGATAGGCTAATGCTGATGGCATTGCCTTGGAGTGGAAGGTTTTATTTACCTTTCTTTTGTTGTATATGAGGCATTGTACTGAATTGGTTCACATTGCAGTCCCACTATGAAAAACACATTTTAAAAAACTATTAGGTATTCAGACTTTACATATGTACAAATATCATATTATGCTCTAATTAATCACAATATATTAATTGAGATAATACAAAATTAAATATTTTTAAAAAATAATCCTTAATATGTTACTTCCTGTTGGAAGGTGGCTGTCCCAACCTCTAACCCCTAAATTTCAATTCATGAAAATTGTACTTAAATTATTTTTCTCACTTTCCTAAATTTTGTTTTTAAATACATCCGTTTGATTTCTTTTGTAGGAAAGTTGAAATAATGAGATCGATTGTGTGGATATTTTTTAAATTAAAATATTTCATATCAAAACTACTGTTCCATGTTTTCATGTCAATAAGTGGAGCCTGGTTTTAACCACAGCCTAAATATTTCATCTATAAACTGGTGCATACTGATCCTCAATGGCCACCTACTGAGTAATAAGTTTACATCAGTCTGAAGTAAATGTCTTCCAAAGCCTGAAAATCAGTGTGTGGTTTTAAGGGCTGTCACTACCGAAATGCATAATTTCTGCAATTAATCAAACACTTTTGTTTTTAATGCAAATATTATGTTTTGATCTGTGTACACCTGTTCACAACTGTTTTTGTAGCCGTTTTTAGCCTAGCATTGTTGAGTTAAGCTAAAAATTAGCTGAAAGTGTCACTACCGAAACGGACACTACTGAAACATTTCCATAGTGACATGAGGGTTTCAGTAGTGGTAAAAAGATATGTTCATTCTTTTGATGCATATTATTATTATTATTATTATTATTATTATTATTATTATTATTATTATTATTATTATTA
>JAPTYQ010000006.1:7479675-7491676 GCA_029814465.1 Ostorhinchus cyanosoma
CTGTTCAGGGACATAGTTTAGACTTTAGATTTGAGCTAAATATAGATATCAATGATTCAATGATTCATAAATGTTGGGCTTCTATCCTGGATAGTCCAAGCAATATCTGTGGAAATAATCCTGGAATACTCATACTTTTGATATTGTGGAGCACGTCAGCTGCAGTTTGGACTTGGTGTAGTTGTATAGAAGAGAGCCTTATCCTATAGAAGTTTAAAAATTAATAAATGCAATTAGAATTTTCCTCCAGACGGCTGCCACATCCACTCCTACATTAATCTTTGGTGCTTTAGACGTTTTTTGCATAAAAAAAAGGATGACATTTTGTGACATGTGAGACACTTTGCAGTTGCATTACAGAATCTCCCAGAAACCTCAGCCAAGTCCGTCAAGGAGTTCTCATATGGATTATCTAGACTGTATGGAATAATATCCAATTAAGGGCAGACACAAGGGGTGACTGATAAGGACAGGGAGGAGATGAGTTCTAAAGCTCTTGTTACACTCAGTTCAACACTGGCCTTCATGCAGTGAATCCTAGCTCATTATTTTTGACATTAATGATGTTCTCCATATTCTTGTGTTTTATAGCTTTTGTTAGCCCCATTTCATTGGATTTCATTTTACCTTAATTTGCTAACTTTGTACACAATACAAATACAGATTAACTTTATTGAATATCAATGCCCCCCCCCTCTTTCTTGTCATGCTGTCTTCTTTCATTCTCCATCCAGTCATAATGCCTGTTCATTTTCTCAGAATGTGTTTACTTGAAATTTCTTAATGTCTGAAACAGAAAAAAAAATCGCAACCTTTCAGTATAAACAAGCATTCAACTGCAAGTGAATGTAACAAACGCTGTACAACTCATCTCTTTCCATCTCAGACCACAAACATATCAATCACTCTTAACAGACACAATAAGAGTGTACACCCGCCCAATATAGACCTACCACACTGTTTACAAACAGTTTTTCACAGATACCAACAAAAAGTTGTGCTTAGAGTCATTTAAAGGGGCACTCCACTGACATAATCCATCTCAACCCATGATACAATGCAGACGTTCTCTGTTGGAATTGAATGGGTTTTGTATAGTTTATAAACAATAAATAACCCTGATGACATAATCAGTTACTGTGACTGTCTTTAGACTTACAACAGATTTGACAAGTTTTACAAAGTACAGTGTGGCATTGCACTGTGGGAACTGTAGCCTTCATTCTTGCCAGTTTAAAGGTCTAGCGTGAAAGATTTAGTAGGATTTCAGACGATGTAATATTCAGAATCATATTTTCATTTGTGTATAATAACATTAGAAAGAGGCTAACTGTGTTTTCATTATTTTAGGATGAGCCATTTATATCTATAAAAGGGAGCAGGTTAGCACCATGTTTCCACAGTGGTTAAAACTGATTTTTTCTTTCTGCTGTTTTATAAAAGATGTCATTCAGTGGTCAGTGTGGACTAGATGTAGTAGCCCCTTTACTAACAATGCCAGAGTGGATAAAACAAATGCTGCCCTTCTGCAGTGGAGGGTATGCAGTCTACAACTTGACCACCAGATGTCACAAAGTGTTACACACTGAATCTTGACATTTAACATGTACTGTGAATTTAAAATCTTAAATCTTGGGCCTTTGGTGTATTGATTTGAGCCATTGTTGTTTTGTATCATAATCCTGCCTTCAAGGGAGTGTTAATTTTAAATTAATGCAAAATTATAAAAATGGTATGTTTTGAAAAGCAACTGTTTAATGTAATTTCATACATTTCAAAGTAGGTATCCATTGACCTTAACCTGAATACATAAAGAAATCCATGTTTTATACTGTATAATGCAGCAAAAAGATGTATTCATTATTGCTCCTCAGTAAGTCCTTTGAAAACCAGTACATCTGTGGAACAATTGTTAAAGGGTTCTGAGGTAACGTGGTTTGTCACCCAGTGCAGATGTGTGTTTATTTACACTGCCACATAATGCTGAAAGATTTCCATGCAGCTATCACTGCATTATTCCAAACTAACTTACAGACATTCAGTAGTTTTATACCTGAGCTGACAAAGTCATAATTTCCCTTTAAAGTATTTTTACAATAAGCAAATATTACAATGGGCCTGTAAACTCAACTTTGTAACTTCAATAAGTCCTTTAAACTGATGCTGTGATGTGTGTACTAACATACTCTGGAGCATTTTCAGAGACACATAGTTCATGTGAGATAGGGTAGGGCTGCAAACTATGACCAAAATATTCCATCCAAGTCTAAGTAATTTCATATCCAGATGATGTTACATATCACAATATAATACATTTTCTATCATTTAATAAACAGGTTATATAAAGAGACCACATGGAAAGGCCTTTTTCTTGAGTTATACTCTCAACTAATAACAAGTATTTGCTGATATGTTAGCATTTTCCTCATTTATTTCAAATCTTTCTGTAAAATTTCAGTTATGCATGCACAAAAATATTAAATCTTAATGTAGATAAAGGATTAACAGAAATCATTTGTGAATAATTTCTGAATATGGTCAACAATATTAAGTCCAAAGGGATGATTTTCTACAACACTTGAGTGACACAGAATGGCCAAAAAAAAAGTCCCCACTTAGATTTAAACACAGCAAAGAGTTCAAAACCTTCCAATGGATAATTCCTGCAGTGACTAATGTTTCATCTGCAACAAATTCTTTAACTAATGCAGTGAGTAGCTCTTCATTTCTTAAACCAACATCAGTTTGATACAGAGCATAAAGACTCAATGAAAAAAGGTCATGCATCATGCTTAGTGCCTACAGTACAAGCCTGTGGGGGCAGTGTTATAATCTGGGGTTGATTCAGTCGGTCAGGTCTTGGTTCAGCAGCATTATGTGTCCATTAAATCAGCCGAACCTGAACATAGTGAATAACCAGGTCTGAACATCAATAGGGTTTTTTTGTTCTTTGATGAAACAGACATATTCCAAGATGACAACACCACAATTCATCAGTTTGTGAAAGAGTGCTTCAGGAGCATGAGACATCATTTTCATATATGGATTGACGATCTGAATCCAGACCTGAACCCATTGAGAATCTGTGGGATATGATGAACAAGACAAGATATTCGCCAAACCAAATGCAACTATTGATGGAAATAAATTTTCTTATCAAAACAATATTATGGTGAATATGTGATATCATCAAAGCCAAAGGCAGTGTAGTGTCTTAGTGTGGCACTTTATTTTTTGACTGTGTATTTGAGTTGTAGCTGCAAACAAATGTTAATACAGGCCTCACATTGATATTGGTTTATAAAATATCAAATGTAAACATGGCAAATTAAGGCAGATCACAAATATTTCCATTAAGTTCATGATTTGTCGCACAGGTGATATACTGCTCATCATATTGCACAGCCCTAGGAAAATGTACTCGGATAACCCACTGATTTTCAGCAGCTGTAGACATTGATGGAAGAGGTCAAAATTGTGTAATATTGACTACTATACAGTAAATTCATATTGTAATGTGAGCATATGTGCAACATGAGTTGCTGTCAGTACAGATAGCTGGCTCGGTCTGCGGTCTGGACCCTGGTCTGAGGGTTGAACTAAAGCTTTTGGTCCCTATTCTCAGGTTTACTGTGATTTTCTGCCTGCTACTGTGGCTACCACAGGACTCCCTGTGGCTCTCTTGAGAGAGAGAGAGAGTTAAACAGTAAGGCAAAGAGTGTGTGTTATCATGTTTTAGATCATGTACTGAAGCCATGCACCTGTCTGTTTTTATATTATGGTCACTACTCAGAGCAATGAACTGATCCATCCAAACAGATGTGTGTTAAAAAAAAAAGTGCCATTGACCAACAAAGCAGTTTGTTGAAAGTGAGCTCTATATGAGTTAGCTGTATTTTATTTAGTGTAAGTCTGTTTTTAAAATGTATATCAAACTGTAGCCACATGTCCATGCTTTGGTGATTGTTATTGTGTTTCACAGTGCGTTCTTTGTACAACAGTCAGGCACAATGGCTGATGTTGCTCTGCCAGTAAAGGCAGAACGTATTATGTGTTATCGCTGCACTTAATTTGGAGCGCAGAAGGTTGGTGAATGCTTTTCAAAGTAGCAGAGGATGTGAATTTTCCATGTATGTTTTGATTCATGGTGAATCTCAAGGACTTTGTTGATATGTCTAATGCGTGAAAAGAAACATGGTTATATGAATCTGAAGGCATGAGTGTATGCAGTAGCCTGTTTCTCCTCTCCCTATATATTATAAACTACAGTATACCTCTGTATTATTATCTATACAGTATCTTCCTGTCACTCTTTTTTCTTCTGAAGCTCTCATGGAACTAATTTCTGTCATTCAACAGTATCAAGGGGATCCATTGAAAATAATGCTCTGGGCTTTCATTTACAGACACAGATATAAAACTGAATGATATTCTGTTATGATATGGAACTGACCAATAAATTCTATGATATAAAAATAGCCAATGTTGTCTTGTTTTGTTTTTATATTTGAGTGAATCATGTAATTTTAAGATTTGTTATTCTCAGCACATGTTGGGATTATAGGAGTAAACTGCATCCAGTATGGGAGCCTGGAGGACTGCAGAGACTTTGTAGAGCTCAGAGTGAAGGAGCATCCAACAGCATCCAGTTAAGCACTTACTGTAACTCACTGAAAAGTCTGCCATAAGACACTTACATCAATCAGCAATAATATACCAGAATAATACAGAATATCGATAATATGTGTGATACTGGTATATAATTGAAAGACTTTAAGCTTTCTCAGTTTCCCTCAGTAAGAGTTTTACAACTGATGGACCTGAATTTCGGACATCAAGTATTTAGGAATGTTGAATTCCTCCTGAGGTTAAGGACATTTATTGTCTTCTAACACCAACTACACATTTTTCCACATATGGACATAGTCCATATGTCTTGGATGCAACACAGGAAATCAGTGGGTGTACTTTGTAAATACAGCACAACTTTTAACAAATGCTTTATTTACTGTTAACAGATAATTTACAATCCAGAGTAGAGTGCATATCTCTGCAAAGGCCACACAGTCCTATAAATCAATGCAATGCCAAATCGATGGTAAGAAAAGCCCTAAAAAGTTCCAGGACCTCACCTTTTTAATGAATCTGCGCCATCTGGTATCAGTCCATCAATTTTCAGATAGTTCCTTGCAGTAGATTAGATTTTGTGTAATCCAGTTGAGAGACAAAGAAACCAATAGACACCAGAGAAAGGAAAAACTATCATTACTATATATTATTATCATTGTTGCTGTTGTTGTTATACTTATTGTGATGCTTGCAGACTGAATGATAATTAGTTTATAGCCAAATGTGTCTTTAATTTTTGTGATCTTTTGCTGATATCTACTGGTGAGACTTTGAATTGCAACCATCCATTATTGAGCCTGTTTGCCATTTAAATCTACAAGAACTAATCTATCACTGCATATGACAGTAAATCTCTAATTCCATATCTAAGTTTGTCCTAATGTTAAATGACCTTATATCTGATGTAGGTTTTTTTGTTTCATAACGTCTCAGCAACATCGTAGACAAGTCCGTCAAGTTTGATAAAGTCAATGTGAACCGGATGAGCCTGTTTTAAACAGAAAATAAAAGTCCAATAAGACTAACGTTAGTGCTGGGCTGGAAACTACAGCTGGTATATTACAGTGGTCTGTTATGCACGGTATCTTTAGACTTTATGGAATAAATTAAATATCATAAGATTACTACATTATATTTGTCTGTCCAAATTTAGGTTAATGTGAATGTAAACTGTACAACTACAACAAAACAAAGAAGCACAGTTAAATTAGCGAATTCGCATATGAGTAGAAAAAAAAATCAGTATTTAATAATAAAAATCAGTAACAATCTAAATAAAATTATACACACAGTCGGCAACGACGTCACAGCCGGGGGCGGGGAAACCCAAGGGGGGGGGGGGTAATCCTTCTCTCCCATCTGCTGTAATGTAAAAACATGGAGTTTCAACTTGTTTTGCTATTGCTACCAAGTTGTCATGCCGTACTTTGAGTCACTATTGCCTTCTGACAAAGATATATTAAAAGATAAAATCCACTGCGGTTAGATTGTTGTCCAAAGGTTTTAAAAGACTGGGCAAATCATCCCACTCAATGGAATTAAGTGTAATTTCCAGACATCTGCTGCTAATGGAGTCACCTGGTAAGGGACTATATCACTTATGGTATCACAAGATGAATTAAACTTATCATAATTTTAATACCTGACATTAAATAGACAAATTAGTGTTAATTAATTAAATTGTTGATCCAATATTTCATAAGGTTCTTTTAGTTTTGCACACAAACAGGGAATAGAAATGTCCTTCAGAAGGCTATATTTGATTTTATGCTTGGAGTACATTAGAGCCAGCACTTTTTTTTTTTTTTTTTTACATATACCATACTCAGTAAATAACTTTAATCAGTACTTCTACTTTTACCAGACTTTTATACACAAGTATCTGTTCTTTTGCTTAGGTACTGAATATGTTCTTTTGTATGTTCTGCAAGAAAATATTCACAAATTACAAATATAGTACCAAGTTCACTAGTGTTTTAAACAATTAAACTAATATTCCTGACGTAGTCTACGTTCGTTTGGGAATGGTTCACATTTTAAACTGACCTGAAATGAAGTGCTGACTGCAGACATACACATGTTTTGTTGCTGGGTCCCATAAACTGCCAAACTCGTCCTCTTTTCTGAAAGCTTGAAGCCATTTTATCCTCCTTAATAGTGCCGTTTTATTATTTGGTAAAATTTAAAATTTCAATCGGTGATTTATTTATTTATTTATTTATTTATTTATTTATTTATTTTTGCAGTACAAAAGGGCACACAGGAACACTTCAGCATTATGGTTAATGGCAAAGACCAGTTTGTTTTCTCCCGCAGCTTTAAGTGGATGTGATGTTGGTGAGTGTTCCCATTGTTGCCAACTGTATTTATACGCTACAATATAGTCTGTATTGCACACATGAATGTAAGAAATAATTGACATTTTTATTATACAGTGAGAGTAACTGTATGAATGAATTATACTTATAGATACAGATGAAAACATTAAAATGTTTATCTGTTATCTTGAACAATTTAGATTAATTTCCATCATTTCTTTGAAAACATTAAAAGGTGTTTTTGATTCATTTTGTATATGAATATTAAGGGAAGTTTAAAAAAAATCTATAGAAAAATGCACTGTCCAGATTCCATTTAAACACTGAAGCCAAATTTATAGACATGTAAAGAAAACATTTAAACAGCATCCTATATTATTAAAGGGAAGTGGACTCTGTGTCCTGGGTATCACACAAAATCCGGAAAGAGCTGACTGCTGCAGTTTGGCACATTTACGTATTTTTGGTCAAGGAAGACACTAGCGAAAATGGCAAATTGAAGGACGAAAACATTAGGAGATATTAATTTTGGAATACAATGGCCTCCCAGAATAATCATGGAACTGGGTTACCTCGCAACAGATAAACAATAGGGCCATGTTGCCATGGTGTCAAATTTCATGTGCAGGAACAGACATACAGTCGTCCTCAAAATTATTCATACCTCTGCCAGTTTTAAAAATTTGATTGTTTTTTTTTTTTTTACTTTTTGTTTTTGTGATAAAAAAGAATTAATTTCCTCAAGTTTGTTTGTGACTTATATGTCATACACAAGTGAGGGAATAACAACAAAGGACACTTGGAGAAAAACTTTATTTCAGGAGTATTTTAGTAGTGGATTTCCAAAAAACACCATGTTCGAAATTATTCATACCCTAGGTTTATTCAGTCCAATGTCTATCTTAATAGTTAATAGAGTAGCCTTTGCTCTGGATGACGAGAAAACTCATTATTTTCATCCCCAAAACGAAAAAAAAAATCACAAAAAATGGCAGGGATATGAATAATTTTGAGGACGACCTGCTGAGAGGTTATTATTCAACTGAAAATGTCGGTGGAATTTACCAAGAAAGTAAAGGAAAGAACTGTATCAGAGTATCTAGAACTTGTGATTCCCCACGGGTCAACGCTCTAGTTAGAAATAAACGTTTCAGGAAAAAAAAAAAAAATACAGGATCATATGGACAGTAAAACAAAAAAGAAAATACAAGCTAAATGTAAAGTAAAACTTGGGGGCTCTGTAAAATTAAGCTTAGCACAATATACCACAATATTATAACCAGAGAGTTAACCTAAGAGTTCAAGACGTATTAAATTTACAGTAAGAGGCCACACTAAATAGTGATTTTTATGTCAGTATTAACAGACATTTATCTTTAAATTTTTGTGTAAGTGTGTTTTAATAATGTGTAATATTTCCTACACTTTGTCGTTGTATTTTTAATACGAAGATACAAAAATAACGTGAACAAAAAAGCTAAGATTGTCTGAATAATGCAGTGAATGACATCCGCTAAAACCCTGAACCGGAAGTTGTTTTGCCTTAGTGGACTTTTAATTTGATAGTGGCACGGCTGGATACATAACGATTACGTAATATCCTGTGAGAGGGGTCTTTTTTTGTTTTCCCGTATCCGCCATTTCAGTTTTTGAAGTTAGTTGTCATCGGTCGCAGGATTGTAGCTGGAATTCTGACTGCGAAACGCGTTGTATGGTTATCAGAGCTAAATTCTGATTATTATCTAAACCATAATTCTTTTCGTTTTGTGGCTGAGCTTCTATATCGGCGAATTGATGCCCAAACGGCCAGCTGCGGATGTCGCCTGTTTACTAAACGTGCTCTAGGCGCTAAAGTTTTTGTATGAGTTGAAGGCTTAGCTTGTGGATAACAGGAGGGAGAGAAGGGAAGGCCCTGTGAAGCCTCGGCTTTGGAGTGGTTATCATGGCAGGAAATTTTGACGCTGAAGACCGTGGCAGCTGGTACTGGGGTCGGTTGAGCAGGCAGGAGGCTGTGTCGCTGTTGCAGGGGCAGAGGCACGGCGTGTTTCTGGTCCGGGACTCCATCACCAGCCCCGGCGACTACGTGCTCTCGGTATCTGAGAACTCCAAAGTCTCCCATTACATAATTAACAGCATCAGCAACAACCGACAATCTGGTCCAGGTAAGCTGACCGTGGTTTTGAATGGGCTTGGCATACGGGGATGCTGATGTGACCATTCTTGCATGACTTGCACCAAAGGAGATGCGCAATAGTGCCATTCCCACCGTATAGTATGGAGAATAGGGCAGGCCAAATACATTGAAACATGTGTTGATAAACGCTTCCTGTGAAGAGGCTAGAAGGTCGTAGACCTTCCACGAATGTTTAAATGTATATTAAACTGTATATTGTAAGTACATCAGTATGATTGATATGCATAATATCCTCATGCATTTCTGTCACTGAAATACTCTATGGTGGGCGTTGTGAGTTTTCATATATCAGTCTGTATTGATATAAGTAGTCGTCTAGTGCACTATTCCCATGGACCAAATTTCCCAATAGATCCTGAAGTGATTTTGCATGAAGAGAAATGTCATATTTCCTGATTTTAATCACAAGTTGTCTTCCTCCTGGTTGGGTTTGTCTTGTGTGGGACTATTTGTTGTATTTCCTCATGCCTTTGCAAAACCACCAATGAAAAGGAACTAAATAAATGCTGGGCAAGAAATGTAAAATAAGGAAACCAAAAGATTTTCATGTCATACTGGAAATCACCATCTCACGTGCATTTAAAGAGGCTGAGTTCATATCTGTTGGGTTCAGTTAAAGAAGATCATGGTGAAGTTGTTGTCTCAATGACTCACTGCTACCTCTTGTTTTCTTTCTGCCCTTGTTTTCTCTAGGTTTGGCCCATCCGAGGTTTCGTATCGGAGACCAGGAGTTTGACGCCCTCCCTGCTTTACTAGAGTTCTATAAAATCCACTACCTGGACACCACCACGTTGATAGAACCCATCAACAAGTCCAAACACACCTCATTTATAAGTGTGGGTCCAGGAGGAGGACCTCCACCTCGCCTGGAAGATGAGTATGTCAGAGCACTTTTTGATTTCCCTGGCAACGACGAGGAGGATTTGCCATTTAGGAAGGGTGATATCCTCCGAGTTCTTGAGAAGCCAGAGGAGCAGTGGTGGAACGCCCAGAACTCTGAAGGCCGTGCAGGGATGATCCCAGTGCCGTATGTGGAGAAGTACCGGCCAGCATCTCCAAGTTCTGTGGCAGGGCCTGGTGCAGCTGGAGGACCACAAGGAGGGATGGGAATGCTAGGGAACTCTGATGGCTCTTCAGCCCAACCTGGAGTTCCGCTGCTAGGAGATCCCAGCCAGTATGCCCAGCCCACCCCCCTACCAAACCTGCAGAATGGACCTGTCTATGCCAGGGCCATACAGAAGAGGGTTCCCAATGCCTATGACAAGACTGCCCTGGCATTAGAGGTAATTGTTAATGTGTGTTTGTTAAAACAAAATGGAGTGTGTTTTATGACTTTGTGCCTCCTGTTTCTTGGTGCTCCTGAAAACATACTGAAGGAAAGAAGTGTGTTAGGGTTATTGTCCATCACACGGTATCAACTCAACATCATACTCACCCTTATGGCCTAGTATCTTTTTATTTATTTAATTTTTTATGCTACCAATTATCCCCTCTCTTTATTGCAACATTTTTGTTTGAAGATGATGATGTTATGCCTGTTGTCAAATAATTAACAGCCTTGTATGTAAGAAATGAAAACGATTATAAGTAAATACACAAAATTGGTTACAGTGGGTGGAGTATCTAAACATGCCTGCTCAGAATTTGCACATTTTTCAGTTACTTTTCCATATCATCTCAGCTTATTTGAGACCTTGACAGGTAACATTATAAAAGTACCAGATAGCATTTTATCAAATAATACTTTTGTCGAAATGGGCTATTACTGAAGGATACCACACAAGCCTGGCATACTTCATTAAGGTTACGGTACTTTTACATTCATTCTTTTGTATTTTGAATTAGTTCCGTCTCATTTGTTGAGAAGGGGGAAGATGCCTGAAAATCCTCAGGCAATTATCTGTCTGCCTGACTTTCTATGATAATACTACAGAATTGAGTAATAATATAGGTTGAGAAACTTGTAATCTGTCAGTAATATTAATTATTACTAACTTGGGGAATGTCTTCATCCAGTTAGACACTTACTCTTCCTTGTTACAAACACAAGAGGGTTACAAAGTATTAAAAAGTGCCTTTAAGCGATCCCCTCTGGTCATGGTGGCTGGGCTTTTAAACTGTCCGGAAGGGAGAGCGGGGCTCCCACAGAGCAGGTCGTTGGGGGAAGGAAATAGTTTGTGTTTGGGAACAGGACCATTTCCTCTGGTTTCTGTGAAGCCAGAAGTCGTGCTGGGCCAGGAGCAGGACCCAGAGACCGACCAATAGGAATGTGGTCTTGTCCCCCCTGCCCATCTAGACAGTACTGCTAAAGACACAGGTCCATTTCTGTAATAATATGGAAGTGTGTTGCTGCTACTTGACCTGATCTTTTTGTTAGCTAGTCTGAATACCTGGGTTTGCTTAGGTACTTATGTCAGCTAGATCCTTTGTCTGAGTACGCCTCTGCCGCTCCCACCTGTGGCAGACTTTTCTGGCTTTAGCCTGTGTGCGGCTTTCCTCACTGCAGTCGACTAGCACAGTGACTCAGACAAGCTGGCACTGGGCAGTTAATAATTAGCCAGCATTTCTTCTCTTGCTGTCTTCTGATTGTGAGGATCTCTTTATCTTCAGACTTAGTCGTGTACAGTAGGGTTTTAATAATGTTGTGGATACTAGCCAACTATAATCCCTTGACCACCTATCCAATCTTCATCAGATCATTACACAACTCCCTTCTATGCACACTGTAATATAGAAGTAAGACCACCTTTGAGCACAGGCAACCTAGTCTTCTACAAATGGCTGTGACCTGTGTGTGTGTGTGTGTGTGTGTGTGTGTGTGTGTGTGTGTGTGTGTGTGTGTGTGTGTGTGTGTGTGTGT
>JAPTYQ010000006.1:7505416-7527683 GCA_029814465.1 Ostorhinchus cyanosoma
GCTCCGATCGACCTACAACTACAGTACCCGAACAACCCCCCCCGCGGCCCCACACACAACCACAGTACGTGCATGCACCCCCCCCCATGGGGGTACGCGGGGAGCTCAATTGTTTCTCAGGTGGTACGCGGTATAAAAAGTTTGAGGACCACTGGCCTAAAGAGTAACTTTTCAGTGAGATATAAATAACTTATTTTAGACTATAAATCTGGAAAATCTTATTTCAACACAACACAATTAACTACAACACTACAAAATCAATCGCAACACAACACAATTAGCCACAACACACAGTCCGCCCTTTGCAGCTATAACAGCTTCAGCTCTTCTGGGAAGGCTGTCCACAAGGTATGTTTATGGTAATTTTGGACCATTCTTCCAGAAGCACATTTGTGAGGTCACACACTGATTGATGTTGGACCAGAAGGCCTGGCTCTCAGTCTCCGCTCTAATTCATCCCAAAGGTGTTGTATCGGGTTGAGGTCAGGACCAGTCCAGTTCATCCACACTAGACTCTGTCATCCATGTCTTTATGGAACAAGCTTTGTGCACTGGTGCAGAGTCATGTTGGAGGAGGAAGGGGCCAGCTCCAAACTGTTCCCACAAAGTTGCAGCAAGGAATTGTCCAAAATGTATTGGTCTGCTGAAGCATGCCCAGCTCCTGGAAAACAACCCCACACCATAATCCCCCCTTCACCAAACTTTACACTTGGCACAGTGCAGTCCAATAAATATCGTTCTCCTGGCAGCTGCCAAACCCAGACCTGTCCATCAGATTGCCAGATGGAGAAGTGCGATTGGTCACTCCAGAGAACACGCCTCCACTGCTCTAGAGTCCAGTGGCAGCATGCTTTACACCACTGCATTCGACGCTTTGCATTGTACTTGGTGATGTATGGCTTGGATGCAGCTGCTTGGCCATGGAAACCCATTCCATGAAGCTCCCTGTGCACTGTTCTGGAGCTAATCTGAAGGCCACATGAAGTTTGGAAGTCTGTAGTGACTGACTCTGCAGAAAGTTGGTGACCTCTTTGCACTATGCGCCACAGTATCTGCTGACCCCACTCCGTCGGTTTACGTGGCCTACCACTTCATGGCTGAGTTGCTGTCCTTCCCAAACACTTCCACTTTCTTATAATACAGCTGACAGTTGACTGTGTAATATTTAGGATTATTATATTTAGGAAATTTCACGACTGGATTTGTTACACAAGTGGCATCCTATCACAGTTTGTGTATGTGAGAGGTGTTTATAGTAGTATGTGCACATGTATTTGTGGGTATTTGCATGGAATTTCAGTAGTTTGTGTGTGAGGGTTTTTTTGGCATTAACTATGTCGAACCACCTTTTTTTCACTTGGGCCACAGTGCGCTTCTCCGAGGATACTACATTGACAGCCTCAGTCATTGCGATCCAAGCATCTTCTTTTTTTTTTTTTAACCATCGTCACTCCCAAGGAGACACTCTTGAAAAGTACTCCTTTTCTAGCTTCCACCTCAGACACAATTGTTTCAATTTCTGTGGCTGTAAAGTTCTTTTGTTTTTTGCCTTTTCGCACCATCGCTTCTAACTAACAAATGGACTACTTCCCTCCTTGCATAGCTGCTTCCTTCATTCAAGAATCAACTGTAGGCAAGCAGAGTCCTCATATGGGAAATTGGGGGCATGGTAGTGTGCTCATCACAAATTGCAAGCATGCACCTATCAGTGTAGAATAATTTTGATTCACACACATACGCAAGATGGTGAGAACAAAATTGGCTGGTACACAGGTGTCATGAACCCCACGGTGACTTTGCATACATACTTATTTTTTGCACAAAGTAGGAACATTTTCATGCACATAATAGTGAATGAGACCCATTGTCTCTAAATCACCCGTGAAACTATCTAATTTTCATAGCTAACTTCTTTATCCTGGTCAGTCTGTCCCAACCAAGGGCAGCAAACGCCACATTATCTTATCTTATGAGATTATCCTAAAAGATTCTCCTGTGGTCTGAGGTGTGTTAAGAGTGAATTTGTCCCAATAATCGGCTCTGAAACAGGTCAGGGTCAACAATCATAAATATTAAACTTGTTCAATATTTCCAACGAAAAATCTTCCTGTGTGGGGACAGCTGATAACTCAATAGCAGAGTTCTATATGGGTCCATTTTTCCAAACCCGTACCCACCCGTACATGCAAACATTAGACCCACAATCCACCCAACCTGTGATTAAACACATTGTCTACACAGTAAGTGACTTCTAAGGGCTTTATTCCTGGTTAAAATGCACGCCATCATTACATCTGTAATGTGTGCTGCTCAATGATGTATGTGGGCAGATGTAAACAGACGTGAAGCTCACTTCAAAATAAAACAAACTTAGATGTGGATCAACCACAGTCAAATTAGATGACGATCATCATTAAATTTCCTGACAATTATTTTCATCAACAGATTTTTTCACTTCCTTGTCCGCTACCCACTCGCATTTAGTTTTTACCCGTACCTGCAAAAATTCTTCTCTCTCTCTTTTATTTCATTTTTTTACCTGTCCCCGTCTTCTTCGTTTTTTGTTAGATCACATTTGGTCACGCTAGATTTCTGTCTTAGTGGACTAGATACAGTGCTGGGACAGAATCGTTTCATGTGTAGCATGCTGTGTTCAATTATTGGAGCACACCACACGCAGTGTGATCAAAACTGTTTAATGCCTGATTTTTTTGTCTTCATGTGTGGGGTCTGGAACAGATAAAAAATCGTTTATGATTTGGAAAATACTTAGGTGCGTACCCTTCCTAACACTGTCACTCGAAGCTGTTACCACTGATTTGGCTATAGATACTGTAACCCTATGTCTGCGCTCAGCAAACCAAGCCTCATCACCCTGTTCTGGACATAATTTTATTATACCACTCACACTGGGCATCACATTTTGACAAATGAGGCCCACCTTTTGTCTCAGCAAGTCTGTTTCATCAATGGAGAGGGTGTAGACAGCATAATAAAAAGGGATTATGGTCTTCTACGTGGTACCACCGGGACTTGCAGTTTGTAGTTCACTCACAAAATTGTTCATCTCCTCATGTGCCACTGATGTCCTTTGCATAAGAAAAGGTCTGGACTCAAAGTTCATTATGTCTGACATCTTAAACTTTCTATTTGGATACTAGGCGGCTGTGATGCACTGTGGGTTTTTGCCCACTTTTCTGCCAATATTCCAGGTACAGAGTTTGCTTCTAAAGGATTCATTGTTTCTGGTGTCTTTACAGTCATTTATTGTGAAGAGAACTGCAGCCACATGACTACAACATCCAAGGGAAGACCCTTTACACTCACAAGAAGCATTTTGGACAAACCCAGTGTCCTTAGAGAGGCCTATCACAACACTATATACTATCTTTAGCATGCTTCCAAGGACTTTAGCTTTCACATAATACAGGCTACCCTGACACAAATCCTGCATAGAAGTCACATTTCTACTTTCAAATAGCTGTCTGCCTCTTTTCATGGATTTTGCTGTTTGACAGTCTGGTCCTTCATTTTCTACATCACTACTTTCTTGCAGAGATTCTATGATGTAGTGATAAATATGGCCAGAATTAAAGTTCACTGGTATGCCCCATTGAAGAAAATCTTTCCAAGCTCCATCTTTTAGTTTTAGGATCTTCATTTGCTGGACTTGACCCTCACTTTGATGTCATACCATGCATGGATCAACTGATAGGTTTTGATTGACTGCACGTTGGCATCTGTACAAACAAAATAGATGAATCAACATATACATAAAATACTTACAAAGGACTAATTGAAATTCAGAAGATGGGCTTGTAGGCTAATAATATTTATTAGTAGTTTATTTTTATGATTAGTGGCAATTCTCATCAACAATTCTGGCAACTGTTGAGTTCATAGATGGTGGATGGAAACAGGCCAAATGTAGAATTCATATCTATAAATAAATTTACTGACTTCAATGCATTTATCAAGCCAAAATTTAGCAACACAATACTAGCAACATCGCAGACAGCCGAGACTGCCTAGTGAGTGCTAGTTAAGAAACATACATACTAAGAGTGCTTTCTTCCCGCTGACTTTGAGGCCTCTACATAACAACCATCATTTAAGTTGTTCTAGATTATGCTTCTCATTTGATTCATATTGAAATGAAGCTCCTGGGACATCATTTTCATCCAAAGTTATATGTGCTACAGCAGGTAGCGATGCTGCTAGGTCATCATCATGAATATTAATGAACAAATTTGACGTCATTTGAGATCAGCCCTATTTCTCCAATCAGGAACAACTTTGGGCTCACCTAATTCACTCGGCACGTACTCAGTTTAGTCCTTAGTCCACATGGGAAGTTGTAGTGTGGTAGACATATAAGAATTAGTGAGGGAAAACATAATTTTGTGGTCAGTAATATTCATTCATTCATTCATTATCTGAACCCGCTTTATCCTCACTAGGGTCATGGGGTTCGCTTGGAGCCTATCCCAGCTGCATAGGGTGAAGGCAGGGTACACCCTGGACAAGTCATCAGTTCATCGCAGGGTTGAACATATAGAGAAAAACAATCACTCTCACACCTATGGGCAATTTTGATTAACCAATAGGTGCATGTCTTTGGATGGTGGGAAGAAGCCGGAGTACCCGGAGAGAACCCACACAGACACAGGAAGAACATGCAAACTCCACACAGAAAGGTCCCACCCAACTGGTGTTGGAATCGAACCCAGTACTTTCTTGCTGTGAGGCACGAGTGCTATCCACTGCACCACCATGTCGCCCGTCAGTAATATTATTTGCTGTAATTATTTTTATGATTCAATAGCTTGGTTTGTAGTTGGACTGATTAAAGGTAAGTCTTGCTTACATTTTAAACAATGATTTACCAAACAATTTTTATGTCAATACTTATAAAATATAGACTCACATCTTTTTTCGTAAGTCTGCTCTCCCCACCATAAAAACTACCACATCTACAACCCTTGGTTCCACTGGTCACATACTAGACTGATACAAGGCTGTTACGCAGTGTTTTAAAGTGTCAATTATCTTTATGAGATAAACAAAGATTTATGCAACATGTCCACAATTACCTAATATAGCATTATTATATCCCGTGTAATTCAGTGTTCTTATTTCATATATCGGATGTCAGCTTTTTTAAGCCTCCAATATACATCGGCCCCAAAAATCCCATATTGGTCGGGTTCAAATATATATATTATCTTACTATCCAAATCTTAATAGCTGTGAAATGTCCCTGTTATGTCACATTTTTTGGTTGGAACTTATCTCTGAAAAAAGCTGGAGAACAATCAAACATAAGTACACAGATCTTTTACTTCAGCAAAAGCAGCAATACTACAGAGTAAATATCTTGTTTTTACCAGTGCATTCAGATTTAAAGTTTTACTTGCTTAAAAAAAACTATTGGTATGAAAATATACTTTAAATAAAAGTAGAGTTAAGGCAGAAGAATGGTTGATAACTGCAGATACCAATGTGTTACTGTCTTTAATGTTTCAGCTGGTAAATGAAGGTTTCAAAGTAATTACAGTGTTATATATGTTAATCTATGATAACATCATAATTTATGTGTTGATTTTAAATTTTTAAATAATTTGCAGGCCAAAATGTTACCTGTAAAAATGTTGCAGTGAATGTAGTGGAGTAAAGAAAAAAAGTATAGCCTAAAGGTACAAAAAAATGCAGGAATGTAAGTGCTACAAAAGACTGAAGTACTTCTGTTGATTTCCAGCGGGATAATAAATAGACTTAGAGACACAGACGCGTTATTCACTGACACAACTCTGGATCAAAAGACACAGTTGTGGTTCTATGAATAAAATCTGAGTACACTAACTGACTGGACGTCGTGTGAGATCTGGTGATTCATGTGCGTCTGTGCAGGACCCGGATGAAGGTGGTCGCCATCTTTACTCCATCCCAGTGCAGCGCTGCCGGTGGGGCGGAACACCACACCACTCATTGACCCAGTTGGTTTCTAGGAACCGCCGACAGACCTGGCACATTACCGTGTTTCATTACATTTTGTCACTTTAAATTGTCTGCTACCTTACCTGCATCTTCATACAAAATGGGAGAACGAGAAGATCTAGTTTACCAGGCAAAACTTGCCGAGCAGGCAGAGCGATATGACGGTAAGCCATACTTTGAGGGCTGGCTCAGAGTGGGACATGTTCGGTGCTGGGATTTTTTTTCCTCTGTGAGCTAGCTAATGTAACTGGGCAGTGCTCAGTGTTAGCTACGGCTAACTGGGGGGGCTAACACGGCTACGACCAGCTCGTTTCAACCAACTGTTCATTGACATGGCAAATTATTTCTGGTTGGAAGAAACTCTAATCTTACTCGAACTATACTCAATGTTTGGACCCTTTTGTGCTGTAGGAAGATAACTAGTTTGGGATGACCAACAGTGGCTAGTGTTAGCGAAGGTGCTACAACAAAATGGCGGATTATTGGAGCGTGAGCTGTCAGGAGTTGCCTCCCCTGCACCATGCTAGATCTTTTGCAAGCTAACACTTGAAGTACTGTTTCTGTTGGCCATTATAAACAAACCCTGGGGCCATATTATGTATGAGCAGCCACAGCCATGAGTAATTGAGTAACAGATTAACTTTTAACATTAGCGAGACCTTAGCTACTTGGGGTGTAGTGTGTGAGAGTGGGAGGGCAGCTGTTCGCCTGGTGGGGTGTTCCCCTGCCGGATCGATTGGCCTCTTCCTCTCCTCTCTCTGCTACACTCTTGTCACACTGTCATACCATTACAGGCCTTGTAGAGGCTGTTTTTAGACGGCTGCCTTCGCCACCGGTCATACGTTGCCCAGTAACGTTATGTGAATGTGGCATGACTCATTCACGGGATTCGGACCAAGTGTATTTACAGAGTGATTTATAGTTAGTGGCTGAATGGTAACCTGGCTGGAATGTAGTCCAATTCACACCGTTATTCGGAATTAGGTTATCAAGTGGTAGCATAGCATGCAGTTGAGAATTAATGTAAAGTTAGAGTTCCTTAATTACAGCAGCCATTGCATCATGTCTCACACACTACGTCTTGGACTGTTTCACCACTTAACTCGTAAAAGGTGTACAATCTTGTTTTGTGTAACTTTAACTAAGGGTTATTGATCACGACGTGTGCTTACTTTTCAAGTCACACTGAGTTTTTAAACCAGCTCTCTGAGTTTAGTACATTTAAACATACTTTAAAGTAATATGCATCAGGTCTGATCTGCATACTGCCTTTTTATTGTATGTTTTTTTATTTTCAGATAGGATATAGGAGGATACTATGCTGTTATGTGTATATACTAGATATATTATATTTATATTGTACTTGCACTGTTTTCTTAAGTGAGAGATAACATAGACAAGTGTAACCGCATTGTAATCAGGTTGCTTCTAGCAACTAAAGGAACATTGTCAGAGATGGGCTCATTTCTTATGTTTTTCAGCTGAATATTGTCTGTTGAATTATGTTTTGTTAACGCTATTTTAAAGAAAAATGCTTGCACCATATAACTTGTGGCTTTGACTTATAGCTCAACATTTAGCCTGCTTTGTACAAAGTAAAGATATGTGTATCTCTGTTCAGTATAGTGTTTGTGGAACAGGGTGCCTGTGGTACCTCATGCAACATTGTAAAAATAAGTATTATCATTATGTCCTAAATTGCCTCATCTATTTTGTGAATATATAGCTTGCAGTTAGTCTGAATATCAGCTTAAAGCATCCATATGTCACAGAAATTTCAGTGAGGTTAGTTTAAGGAAGTTGAGAATCAAATTTTTCACATCTGCTAACTGTTACTTAGTGAGCCAGCAAGATGAGAAGATTTGCACATAATTGTGTGGTGAATGCTTAAGATACAAGTCTTACTGCCTTACTGCAGGCATTATCTAAATAAACGATGGCTGAGAAGGTTTTCTTTTATCCCCTTAACAGAGATGGTGGTGTCTATGAAGAATGTGGCGGGCATGAACGTGGAGCTCACAGTGGAGGAGAGGAACCTACTATCTGTGGCCTACAAGAATGTGATTGGAGCCCGAAGAGCTTCTTGGAGGATAATCAGCAGTATTGAACAGAGGGAAGAGAGCAAGGGTGGAGAAGAAAAACTGAAGATGATCCGGGAATACAGGCAAACGGTAAAGCTGTTAAAAAATAGTCTTAAATCCATAAAGTGTTTTAGGTGTACATACAGTGATTTTTCATATTTCAAGGCAAATATGTTTCTGTTATAAGACCATTGCTTTGCATTTATATTAATAATACACACTAGCAGCAGCTACTGGACAGGCCGCATCTGAGTCATAGCTGGCGAGTTCTGTACACTCTCTTGCTTTTATGAAGGGGAAATAAGAGCTGGCTATTATTCTGGGAGAGGCCAGAGTGTGTCAGAGAGATGGGAGAGGCGGTTGGACTGCAGTCAATGACCTAATAGGATTCAGAGATGGGTAATCCTGCTGTTGAATGTTAATTTCTTTAGCTGTTGTCCGACTCCTATGGGAAGACACAATTTTTCTGTCACCATCACAGCATCTATTGAGCACTCTACAAAATCTAAATTGGTTTATTAAAAAATCCAATATCAAAACTAGAGGACTACAAGATTGTTGCTGTCGTTTGGTTTAAGGGGGGCAGATATACAGTAGAGGTCATAGGTTTATGTTCACTTTGACTAAATGTAGTCAAACTCAGATTTTAACAAGTGTGACAGTTCTGAATAACAGATGGATTTCTTTTCTTTCAACTTTATTTGTTGTTTCACATTCTCTGAGGGTGAAAATCTACATCCACTAAGTTCGCAGTGTGAATAAAACTAGAGCTTGTGGAAGTTGATGTCATTTTAGAAACTTCAGGCTGATTTTTTATTTTTGGGTCATTTGGTGCATAACCATATTGTATGGCCTCCCATTAGACCTAATGTCCTATTGCATGTCATGCGGAATTTTAAGTAAATCCACTAGCATCTTTTTTATCACTTCGTATGATTGTACCATGTTAATTTGTATGAACAATACACAAATAAATCTAAAGTAGATGTAGTTTATTACCCTTTGGCCAACTTCTGGCCGAAGGGGTATTGTAGTCATTTTGTTATCTGTCTGTCCATCCATTCATTCAACGACATAATCACATTATCTGAAGAATGCATTGAGACATTTGCACCAAAGTTATACTGTGGATGCATCTTGGCATGGAGAAAAAAGCCTATTGAAAATAGGTCACCTTGATCTACTTTTTCAAGGTCAAATGGCCTTGTGCAGTTATAATATCTGAGTATTTTCAAATGAATATATGTATGTATTAAATTTTACACAAAGACAATCTAATCTAAATTATAGAGCAGTAACTTTCAACAGAATCTTACACTATATTTGGCCGAGGGGTATTAAAAGTGCGCAGCACATTATGTTTGGATTGGCCATGGTGGATTATGGTATTCAGTATTTGACATTTATTGTCTGTATTTTTTTTGTCTTATGTGATTAATTTTATAAAACAGTGTGCTGCTCACATCACTTTTTGAGTGGTTACATGTCTCAAGTGATAGCCTATCAGCATTGAAATGAGAAAACATTCCTGAATCGAGTTTATTCTATTACTTTATTATATCTACTATATGGCCGTTCTCTACTAGTACAATATTTTATAATCGTGCCAGGCCAATGTCAAGATTTGACTGTCAGCTTAAAGCCATTTTTCTATTGTTTTTAAGTTGAAGTTCTAAGACTTGAAGTTTTTAGTAAACAGCCCTGTCTAACGTGAACGTGTTAACATGTGTAACAGTTCCAGATGTTGGTTGTTGGTCTGTTGATATTAAATGTCTGAAATTGTAAAAATAAATACGTTTGATTTGATTTATTAAAAGGTTTATGTAAACTACTGACTTATGCTACCACATTTGATCTGTGGTGACCCTCATTGATTAGCAGATGAGGTACTTTCATTCATAGTTACATTTAAGGGGAATTTATAATTTGAACTTTTTTTTATTGTTGGACTAATTATTACCTTTTTGTTTTAAATCAGGTTGAGACAGAGCTGAAGACGATCTGTGGTGACATTCTGGATGCACTGGAAAAGAATCTACTCCCTTCTGCAGTCATGGGAGAGTCTAAGGTCTTCTACAACAAAATGTAAGTTCCACATATTGATGAGTTAATGCACCCTTTCTAGTCTAGACTCATTGCTCATCTACTTGGTTTTGCTTAACTTGACATTCTTTTTCTGAGGAGAAAACCTCACTGTTGTGAAAGTCAATTTTTTACAGCCACTGTTTCCTCCATTACAGGAAAGGTGACTACCACAGGTACCTGGCAGAGTTTGCCACTGGAAACAACAGGAAGGAAGCAGCAGAGAACAGTCTGGTGGCCTATAAAACTGCAACTGATCTAGCCATGTCGGAGCTGCCACCCACACACCCCATTCGCCTCGGCCTTGCCCTCAACTTCTCTGTCTTCTACTACGAGATTCTCAACTCGCCTGACCGTGCTTGCAGGTTAGAGAAGTAAAGGAAAAGGTTTCTGTGTAGGCTTTTTATGAAGTAAGTGTGGTCACTGTCAAGTATGACAGACTGATGTCATTAGACAAGTTGATTCAAAGTTTACAATAGCAGTTGGGTAATTTTGTTTCATTCTGCCTTCACCAATCTCCCCTTGTTTCTTGTATAAAAAGACATACTGTTTTTTCTTTACAATAGCTATTGTCATGACGAATAGAGCTGAAACTTAAAACTCAATTCATGCTCCCTCTTCTTATTCTTGTGCTCCTTTTGAACAACTAATGTTGATGTTGTATTGACATCATCAATATCAGAATTGCATTCACAGAAGAAAGATGGGATGAATGTTAATACTTTATGTTCGTGTGGTGTTAAATCATGTTCTGTTTGTCACAATGCACAGTATGTATGGTGATTTTTTTTTTTTTTCTTTCACACTAAAGCAAAAACCAGCTAGGTAGTAGTGAAAAAAGTCCTACCAAGTTGGAGAAGATATATCATACAGACAAATGAGGCAACTGGCCTCATTTTAATGGATATCAATTTGTTGTTGAACATGTTTGCTCAGGTTGGCGAAGGCTGCTTTTGATGACGCCATTGCAGAACTGGACACACTGAGTGAAGAAAGCTACAAGGACTCCACACTTATCATGCAGTTGTTACGTGACAACCTGACACTATGGACTTCAGATATGCAGGGAGAGGGTAAGGGACCCAAAGTCTGTTCATAATGTGAATATTACTGTAGGATGTTGTGTTTACCGAGTCTTACCTACAATGGTATTACATCTACATGCTCTGTATTTGAAGGACCCCCTTTTTTCAGGACCAGATTCTTTGACACTGAACTAACTCACATCTCACCCTTGTCCATTTTCTTTTTGCTTTATTTCATATAAATACTGTGAGCAGCCTGATGGATGCTCTACCACTGCTGATGGCTACAGTGATTTTATAGTGCTTTAATTACAAGAAATAAGCTGTACATCACTGGTGATTTCTGTAGCTGCAGCATGAGATTTATTAAACTTTTTTCTTTTTTTTTTTAGATTTACAATTACTTTGGTAAATCTTCGTCGGGAAAGGAATCACATCAGCTACTTTAACCAGAGTGTCAATCTTTTTTTACATTTCAGTTTAAGTCTCTGGTAATAAAAATGCCAGTTTGCTTTATTAAATGGATTTTCAGATGAGTTAATACTGATTAGTCAGTGACAGAATCCTATGGTTTCGGCAAAACAAGCATTGAGCAATTACAAGTTGCTTCTTTCTGTTTGATGGAATTATTTTGTTTAAAATTTTTGGACACACAATTGGACTCTCAGGAGGTATCGTAATATGTAGATTACACAAGCCAGTCATTCTACTATAAGTAGTACTAGTCAGCCTGAGAGGATTTGTTTTCCTTTAACAACTAGTTCACTGTATGGTATGTCGTTTAATTCAATTTACGCCTATGTTATTTAATATCCAAGGGTTTTTTTTTGTTTTTGTATTGTCATATAGATGACAGAAAACCAAACTATCATTATTAGAGCCAAGTCAAATTAACAGGCCTCTAAAAATAATTGTTAAATAGCTGAAAATTAATGTTTAATTCTATAAAGTGAACAAGAAAAGTTGAAAAAAATGTAGTAGGAGTAATCAAATGAAAGTTGATCAATACTGATAAATTTTTATCTTGATTTTTTTTTTTTTAATCTGAATTTGCAGAAGGCCGCTCTTTGTTTTACTACAGTAAAGGACTGTATTTGAATGCACTGAAATGTAAAAAACAAAAACAAAAGTGTCTTCCTTTTGATGTCAAATGTCACATCATTTTCAACATGCAGGTAAAAAAGTATAGGGAATTGTGTGTATTAGAACGCAAACTTACACGACTAAACATCATGAAGTTTTCTGCACACATCATGCTGCTCACAGTGTGCATGCACAGGTAGTTGGTTTGCTGCAGATTTCCTGTCTGTAACTGGGCTAAAATGTGTCTTGTGTAGAGCTAACAGAGTGATAGCTCCATAACAAAGATCACCTGCTTTTCTACTTTACAGTGTTTCATGCTAGGGCTAAATGATTCAAGGAAAATATCTTTGTAGTTTTTTTTCCCTGATCAGTGCTGAAATTGCCACTAAATTTTGATCAGCTGATATACATTGAACTCCAGAAGCAGATCACTACACAGAGCAGTGCATTTGATTTACTTTATATAAATGATTTCAGCACAGATTAATTTAGTTTTGTAGTTTAGCCAAGTCATTGAATTAACAATAATTAGCTCCAGCTATGTAAATCCATCAGCAACTGCATTCAGCGGTGAACTGGCCATAGCTGGATCAGCACCACAGTAGACCTTTAAACTGTCATTATGACAGTAAACCAGTCTTTCAGCCCTGTTTAATACAATTTTTCCTCCCTCTGACAGTTCTAGCAGTTTGCCTTTAGAACCAGCTGTGTTCCAGTGTCCACCACCATCTTTACCTCTCAGTGACTCATCATTTCTGTTGTCTTTTTCTCATTCCTTCTGCTGTAGAGTCCTAAAGGAAACAAACCTGACTGTTCATTTCCCATGTTAACTATACTTTGTAAGTGTTGCTCACCAAGCCTTGCTGTGTGTGTGGCTGCACTCTTCTACCCTCGACACTAACTCACCCATGGTTTAATAATTGAATCCATTCCACCACTGCTCATATGTTTGGCTCTTATATTAACTTTTAGAAACTGGAATGTTGGATCTTCACCACTGCCACTTAGGTTAGAATGTGTAGTTGTTGTTTAGAGCTTGCACACTGCACAGCGTTCAGTGAACCATGGTAACACCTCTTCCACCAAGGCAGTCAGACGCCTCATCTCAAACTGGTTCTTTCTGTTTGTACAGACAGAACCACTTGCATCAGGGGCTTGGTCTGGGATTACAGTTGTCAACAAGACCAACAAAAGCTTTGATGACCATTTAATAAAGAGTGTAGAATGCAGGTTATTCTTGTCTTTTGTCCAAAATAGGAGAAGAAGTAAGTGCTTTAGGGTTGATGTGAAGTAGCACAGTTCCATGAATATGACTTGCTGAATTGGTTTTGTAATGGCTAACTCGTCCTATCACAGTCCAGTGCCCTCGATGTGTGACACTGCTCTGTCACCATAGCTACTAATTTTCCACATCAACTGATGTTTGTAATATTAACGTAGGAGATGAGTAGCTCTGCCTACCTGAGTAGTGTTAACTAACCAACATCTTAAATGAAGTGTTGATGTATGATACTTTATAACATTGCCTTTGACTTGCCTACCCTGGTTCAGACACATACAGTGACATAATGACCTGGTTCTCCAGATACTAGAAAAACAGATTAGTTTGTACAATGTTTGCAAGTTGAACCAATTTTAAACAGGAGTAAGATCAGTCCAGAAGTAGCACAGTGTTTGCATTGGTGGAAAAGGATGAAGCAGAGCTCTCAGGTCAGAGGCCAACTGAAAAGTGAAGCAGAGTCTCTGATTTTATTTATTTTTTCCCCAATATCTATGTATCAATGCACTGAGTTGACATTTAAATGTTTCTGCATGTTTTGTGCACAAACCTGAGTGAACAGTAATTCAAACTCACTGAATCAGTGCTTTATTTCTCTTTAATCTCCTGTTCTATGTGATGTTGCCATGCTGTCTGTTCTCAAATCACTGTGATATGTGTTTGATTCTACATCTACCTGACAGACTAATGAACATGTTGAAGTCAGATTCTTCTTGATGTGGCAAGTTCAGATGTGAAGATCATTGTCTTTGTTTTGAGGTTGAGGTTTTCTTTACTAATCACAATATATTTGGTCATCCCGTGTCATATAAAGTGTATAAAATCCCAAAGATAAAAAGTAAAAATTCACAGCTACCCAAGCTTTTACCTATTGAAAACATAAATGTAATAAAAAACTGGAGATAAAGACTTTATTTTCAACTAGTTTCCAATAGGCATAGATAAATGTCACTCAGTGTTATCAGCAGTATAATATGTAACAGATGTTTTTCATACTGCTCATTCCCAGCAGTTGATTATCAAACTGTACGAACTGAGTACCAGGCCTACTTTTCTCTCACTCCCGCTTAGCTCTTGGTACGAGGCAGGAATTTGCATTTTCAAATAAAACTCTGACATTATCTTTTCTCCCTTATTGTTCAGGTGAAGAACAGAACAAAGAGGCACTGCAAGATGTTGAGGATGAGGCCCAGTAAGACTATGCCACCAACAGCCAACAACTTGAGACCCCTCCCTCACCTCCTCACACTCCTCACCCCCTCCTCATCTTTCTTCCCATATCCTCTTCCCTCTGTGTGACTTACCATCCTCTTCCTCCTCCTCTCCCTTCTACGTTTCCTTTCTTCCACCTCTGCAGCTCCAAGACCCAGCAGGGTCTCAGAGTTAACAAGTTTATTTTTCTCTTCTTTTTTATTTTTATATTAGCCCTTACATCATGTCAAATAAATACCACTTAATTGAGACAGTAAATACAATGTTAGAAAGACAAAGATAAAGAAAGAGTCCCTGGATTGTTTTTGGGTTTTTTTTTGTCCTGGTACAAGTGGTTCTGAAATGTTATCTTTGTTTTCATTATTGTATTTTTGTTTTTTGTTTGCTTTTCCTCAATATTTTTATCAGTTGCTGGATGTATTGAGAATTTATTTCTTAATGTAATTACAGAAATTAACTTTTATTACTGATAATGTTGACTATTAGTTATGGGAGCTGTTTTTTCTCTGTTTTTAGTGAAATGTCATGCGAATCATGTTACCTTTTTATGGGCAATTTGGAACACTTAAAGTGCCCTTCTTGTTAACATAGTTTTTCAGAGGAAGTTGGCAAAATTCGCGATATCCATGTGGGGCAAAGAAGTGCTTAACTTTTACACCATAGTGATTCTGTTGTTTTTGTAGTTGTCTCTGGACTGTACTTTGTGCTGAAATACTGTAACTGTGCAGACATGCTGAATCTTTGAAGGTTAACTTTTCGCTTGTTGGTGGTTTTTAATTTAAAAAAAAAAAAAAAAAAATCAAAACATTGGAGTTGTGTCACATATGTAAAAGAGAAGTCTGAATCTGGCCTTGCTCCTTGACTGAAACCCTAAAATCATGATTGTCAGCGCTAGCTTGAGTTGACTATTCTTTTCTGTTCCTCCTCTCCCCAGCTTCTTACTATAGCCCCTCTACATTCAGAGGTTGTCTTTCTTTGCTGTTTTCTTTGTTTCTCTTTTGCTTTGCTTCATTATGTGTAACTTGGAGCTGATTTGTACTACTGGATATCTGACTGGAGCCACAGACAGGGAATCTGTATTATTCTTACTGAAACACAGCATGGAATTAACATTAAACAATCTAAATTAAACATCACTCACTGACTTCTTCTCTTTATTCTCTCTAATAGTGTTTTTTTAAAGGCCATTATTTACTGAAAACCAAAATGACCTTTTTACATACAAAAAGATGACAAAAGTGTATTCAGGTTCCGTGCTATTAGAAAATGACAAAAAATGACAATCAAGCCAGTGCCTATTAAGTAAAATTAACATTTGCATTAGTTTAGATTGTGTTCCTTCAGGATTTCTGTCAGTTTTTGCTCCAAACTAGCATTGTCATACATACAGCAGAAGTTGCTGTTGGTGTCTGAGGTGGCTTGGAGTGTAATCATAAGTTTATATATTCTGTTTATAGCTTTCACCGACAAACGCAGCCTTTAATACCTGTTCTGTGTGGCTGAAGTCAGCTTCTATACAAGTAGCAGATCATGATAGAAGTAGAGTATGGCCATGTACAGCAAAAGCAACAAGGAAGTAAATATTACATTCTTCGTGTACTCGGCACCTTAATTTCTCACTCGAGCTCACGATTATATGGCTTTACACAGTGAAGTCATACTGGGTTGATGCAAGTGTTCATATCCTTTACCAAGTAAGCATAGAAGTACTATACTAAAAATATTCCACTACAAGTATTGTTTTATCAACAAAACATGCATAAAATATGAAACAAAAGCAGACATTGTGCAGCAAAATAGTCCTTATCAGTTTTACTATTTGACATTTTTGGATTGATTTTACTGTTGAAACATTTTTCAATGAATCCCTAGAGACTTTTTTAAAGAGTTTACTGAAGCACTCAAAGAAGGAGGATGATAAATTGCATCGTAACAAATAACTTATGTTGTGGAGTGAAAAGCATAATATTTCTCTGAGATGTAGTGGAGTAGAAGCAATGTTGGACCTCAAATTTGTACTTGAGCTACATCCCACCACTGGTAAAGCCTCTTCCCATTCTACTGTTACATGAGCCTTAATAACACCCTGAGCTCTGCACCTAAATATAGACTCACAGGTGAAAGTGGAGGATCCTGTCATACAGACGGCAACCCACAGACTGTACAGCAACCACTTAGCATCATGTGATACTTCAGACTTAACACCTCCATCAGGTAAAACCTTTCCTTCAACATCTTCGTGCATGACAAGACTCTCACCTTACTAACTCAGCATTTAGTCTCCAAAACCAATTCTGTTTGTTAGTAAATGCAAACCAGAGAGACATCAGAGACAATAATCCAGCAGGTATATTCAGAGTAATGTCAAATCTACAGCCTTCCCTTTAACATACTGCTGTGAAAGGAGACGCTCAGCTCCATCCTGAGTGGAAGCTCCTCTAGCGACCTCTACAGGTCACATCTGACACAACGGGCAATAAATCAGTTGCTATTTATATTGAGACAGTCATGATGAAAAGTGCACTGTGCGACTATTACCCCGCTCCCCGAAGAGGAGGCAAACGGTATTGTTTTTGGTTCAGTTTGTATGTTTTTTCTTGCTTGCTTCCTTTGTTAACACGCTAGCAGCAAAACTATTGGTTGAATTCATATCAAATTTGGTTTACCAGTGACCCAGAATAGATCTGATTACATTTTGGACATCAATTTTTTTTTTTTTTTTTTTTTTTTTATGAATGATTTTTTTTTCCAATTGTCTGTAGCAGCAAAACTATTGGTTGAATTCATACCACATTGGCTTTATAGAGTGACAGTAACCCAGATTAGATGCCATTGCATTTTAGGAAAAGTATGGTTGTTTTTGGTTGTTTTTTTGTTTTTACATGTTTTTCCTCCCATTTGTTTATAACGGGCGAAATTTCACATGTCTGTACTAGCAAAACACTATTGGTTGAATTCATACCAAATTGGGTTTATAGATTGCCAATGACCCAGAATAGATGTGGTTATATTTTGGAAAGAGTACATCAAAGTTAAATTTTTTTTACACATTTAAAAAAAATATTTTTTCTTCTCCCATTTATTTAAAATGGGTGACATTTCAAAAGTCTATAAAACATCTGTTTTGTTTCAATTTACTTAAAAATTGGCACATAAATAGAGGCAATTGTTATGCTGACATCAGCACACGCATAGACATGACATCAGCTGGATTGATGCCAAAATAAGCTATAATATGTGTGAGGGGCAGAGTTTGTTGTGCCTGGCACCACTTGTTTTTTAATTCAAATCTCCTGTCTTTCACTGACAATATATCGGTCATTAAATGAGGTCACCTACACTGCAAGTGCTGACACAGTGAAACTAAGCACTTAGCCTATAATGTTTTAAACTTGTGGCAAACAACTGTCTTTACAAATATGCATGATGTGGTATAAATATTTTGACACAGGACTTCTCTGAAATTGGGGGACACCAATAATGTAACAATAATAATAGCCAACCTTGAGATGAATCTTGCCATGATATGACTAAAATATCTAACATTACTAATTGTTTACCTTTCTGCAAAGAGATTTGCTGTGAAATTGTGAGTCGATACTGACATTTAAAATAACAGTTTGTATGACAGTTTCTGTTCTGTTTACTATGCTATCTTTGAAATTAAGGTAACATGACTTTATCCCACTGTGGGGAAATTGTAGTGTTTACAGCAGGAAAATGCAAAAACACAAAATGAACTTCTGTTTTTTATATTACTTATTATGCACATACATAAACATCAGTCAAATATTTGCAATATAGTTGCACATTTATTATCATGGTCAAGATCCTACAAAATTATGAAACAAGTTGCACTTGCATATCACTGGTTCCGTCTTCCAGGTCTGTAGCAATATTTTCTCATTGACACAGACTGAGGATGTCTATTTGATAAAATTGGTTCTTCTTTTTCCACTTGCCATTACACTTTATCCTATTGTCTAATGCAGTGAGAATGTAATCTTTTAAGCTGTCTTAGAGACTTTCTCAACCCATAAAAGAACACTTTATCCTTCAGTTTATCACAAAATCAACACATCTGGAGATGCATGGTTTTCACTGGACCGGAAGGGGCCTGGAAACTAATCTGAGAAGTAACTAAAGCTGTCACACATGTAATGGAGTAAAAAAAATACAATATATGTCTCTGAGATGTAGTGGAGTAGAAGTATAGACTTGCATAAAGTGGAAAGATACTTCAGTGCAGCACTAGAGTAAAAGTACATCCAGCACTGCAGTTGGAGGAGTGTTAATATTCAGGTTACTGTTGCACCTTATAGTTTCTCTAGTGCTGAGCAGCCAGTCTGTTGAAACATGAAACCTCAAGAGGGCAGCAAGTTCCAGCTAGTGTGACAATACATGACTCACCCTCACATCATTTCCACAGGAGAGGGTGGTGAACATAACTAAATGTAACAGTCCAAATTTCCCCTCATTTTATATGCAGACCCTGTTCTCCGGTGGGCGTGGGCTGTGTGCTTGGAGGGGGCTCCTCTTTTACATCTGCAGCCTAATCGGCGTCCTCATGCTTCCTCTGCCTTCCTGTGGAAACTGGAACCTTCCATGGTGTTCTGTTGTCAGAGCAAGATTACTGCTTGCAGAGAAGGACCCAGGGAACAAACGTCAATGAAACATTATGAACTTCCTCTTTTGCTGCAGAGACAGCAGTTATAAATAGACAAGGCTATTTTCAGGCAACACTTGTGAGATTTACTCAGCCCTGGTCCAGTCTGGATTGAGCCTCCATGTGGGATCTGGTTACAGGGACACAAATATACACCAGGATGAACCTGTGAACTACAACTTACTCTGATCCCCCACCCCTACTTTTCAGTTACCCCTGCTTTACCCAAATGCCCTCTGTTTGTCAAACAGCTCCGTCTCCTGCCCACCAGACAGGACTGACCATTGATTAGACCATAACATGATCTTTAATCTCTGTTTTTCATTACAGAGTTAGTCAATGTAATGCAATGTGACAGAAAAAGTAGTACGCACTTTATTAATTCCCTCAAGGAACATTAAAATATAAACATATACCTAGTTATTACCGAAGATTCTACAGTGTATGCCAGAAAAATAGGAAAATGATTACTTTTACAAGTGCTTTGTATTCTGATGTCATAGTCACTGTAGAGGAACTTTCTGAAGAACAATACATTTCTTATCCAACTGTGGTGATGATGATGATACTTCACTGTCAGATCAAGTCTGAATTTGTTTGTACATCACAGTATCTCTATTTGCAGCATCAGAGAAAACTAAGATAAGTTGAAACAATACATATATCAGAAAGAAATATTTTATAATTACTTTTTCTTCATTGAGACTGTCTGGATGTAGTCATCTGAGTTTAAAGCCAGTACGTCAAACAATGTGGCCCACGGTCCACTAAAGGGTCAAATCCGGCTCACAGCGTGAATTTGCAAAGTGCATTTGCAAATTATACTGACGATGTAATCAATCAAGGGAGCCACAATCATTTTAGTTCAGGCACCACAGCACAATTTGATTTCAAGTGGATCAGACAAGTAACATATTATGATAATAACCTATAAATAATAACACCTCCAAATTTACTGTAACTCTCTCTCTTTTTTTTAGTGTGGGAAAAAAAGTAAAATAACACAATGACAATGCATACATTTACAAACAATCCTTTCACAATAAAATGTGAATAATCTAACCATAAACAACCTGAAATTTACAAAGAAAAACAAGTTGAATTTCAACAATATCTGTAGTATGTTCTTTGTTTGATCTCTGAGTTGTAATGCACGTGTAAATGGTAAGTTGAGGCATATTGTTAAAATTGCACTTCTACTTTTTGCACTACAACATCAAGAAATTTGTAAGAATTTGTAGTTATTATACATTGGTTGGCCGGACCAGGCCTTCTTGTGATCAAATTGGACTGAATGTGGCCCTTGAATAAAAATGAGTTCGTGACATTACAGTCATTAGTAGCTTTTTTAGGTGTGATGCAGAAATCTGAAGCCTTTGCTGCTCAAACGCTGGAAATGGACTTTGATGAGAGCAGGAAACATGGGCAACCAACAGCTCAACTTGAAACAAAATTTGAATATTTAAAGCTTCAGGATTGTTCAGTGAAGGACGCAGTGGACATGGTTTTCTTTAAGAGGTCATTTTATTTCTATGGTAGATCAACTACACTACTCACAAGTTAGGGATATTATTTACATGAGTGCTTTTCCGATGTGGTTTGATTTTTAATGAAATAAGTAATAGTTCCCTTTGATATTATACTATTAATGAATGAGAAGAAACATCATTTTCATTAGTACAATATTTATTACCCCAGCAATTTAAACAATTAACCAACAATGCTCCACCACATCATGGTGGAGCATTATCATCCATGAACAGAAAGTTGGGGGTATGCTGGTGGAAATGGGGGATGATGATGGGTTCTATCATGTCTCTGAGGTAAGAATGTGCAGTGACTGAGACATCTACAATCACCCCATCTGTTTTGTGCTGACTGGTGATGCCTGCCCAGACTGTTGCACCTCCTCCACCAAAGCGAACCCTGGGGACCATGTTGACCTCAGCATATCACTCACTTTGCCTTCTCCAGCAACACTGATGACCTTCATTTCTGTGCAAGGTGACCCGACACTCATCAGTGAACAGGACAGTGGCCCACTGCTGCATTGTCCAGGTCACATGGTCTTGTGCCCATTGCAAATGGTCACGGTGGTGTCTTGGTGTCAGTGGAGTCACCAGCAACGGTCATTTGGTATTCAAGCCAAAGTGGTGAAATCAGTTGCGAATGGTTTGTCTGGAAACCCTAGTACCCCTCACTTCACATAAACAGGCCTGCAGCTGTATGGCAGCTGCACAATGGTGTCTGAGTGCATAAGTCCTTAGGTACTGGTCATCATTGTGGTCCATCACTCATGGGGCTCCACTCCCGGGTCTGTCACGAACCCTGCCAGTAGTTCTGTGTTGCTGCAAGTCTGCTGATGACACTGAGACACACCAAGTTCACAAATATCTGACTGCCCTCTTATTACTGACCTGAAGGAGCGCTATGTCCATGTGGCACTGCTCATCCATTGAGGGACATGTGTTCATGGCTGCTTGAATGATGAACTGTGAATGACTTACTGACAAAACCAGCTTTTTATACCCCCAGGATGCTGAAATTGATGCTACATTGAAAATGGTTGTCTTTTTGTATTTTTTGGTATTGCCCCAATATGTAAGGTACACTGTACACAGTAGGGTTCTGACCAAGTCACTCCAACCCAAGTCTCAAGTCGAGCCTCAAGTCATTTGGTCCAAGGCCGAGTCTTTTCTTCTATGCGAAGAAGATGTGTTGCACTGCATGAGGCAAATGGTGGTCACACCAGATACTGACTGGTACTGGGTCCCCAGACCCCCAATAAAGCAAAAAAACTGCACATTTCAGGGTGGCCTTTTATTGTGGGCAGTCTAAGGCA
>JAPTYQ010000006.1:7540881-7561166 GCA_029814465.1 Ostorhinchus cyanosoma
TGTGTGTGTGTGTGTGTGTGTGTGTGTGTGTGTGTGTGTGTGTGTGTGTGTGTGTGTAAAAAAAAAACACATAAGCAGTGCCATCAGTCATCCAACAGGAGCCAAGGGGAAACAACAAGATGAACCATGACTACTCCCTTCACTGGTATTTTGGAATGAAATAAATCTCAAAATCAATCCAGAAGCTTCGACCTCACACTGAAACATCAGCAAAAATAACTGACATATTTATAACACATATGTTTTTACCACTCCAACACTACAGCACAAAAAAACAAAAGACACATATCCTCTGCATTTGACATTCATCTTGAGTTGGGCTGAGCTCCACATCCTCCCCATGATTCCTCAGCCAGAGTGGTAACATCCTCTGACTGCTGCGAGGGGAAGCTGGCCTCACTGTGACTTTGCTCTGCAACAGGTAACACCCCAATCCCAAACCTCTGCAGCAGCGCTGAAAGTATCCAACCTCTGCTTTCCATACCAATGAACTTCTTCCCTGTCATCTCAGGTAAGAGCACTTACTTCAGAGCAAAAGGTATTTCTGCTTATTCAGATTCAAGAAAAAGAGAATTAGGATTAACAAAATTATGTTAACATAACATTTTTGCTTTTCAGGCACCTCTTGGCATGGTTTTCTTGGCAGGTTTTCTTTCAGCTTGACTTAAGGATTTGGTAACGTCTCATGTGAGGAGGGAGAATTTTTTTCTCATCAGTCACTCCTGACAAATTGGGATTGCCAACAGCAGCAGCAGCAGCAGCAGTAACGAAATCATCTAACTCAACACACTTTAAAAGGAGCACCGTGAAAGAAATAGCAACAATGATGGAACTGAAAGTCCAGTTGATCCCAACAGGGGAAATCATCCTTTCTCCAGGGAAGAATGGAGAAAACTACTGCCACAGCTGCAAGGTCAGTGTCTACACTGCAGCCAGGTCAGACCTGGAGTCAGATTTTTCCACTGGTCGCCTTCATTCCGATGGTTTTTTGTGCAGCTCAGTGAGTAGAAACTGATGCTGACACAGCTGGGGTTATGAGGTTCAGCTTCCACAGAGCTGACACTGAGAAACATTTTAAAGAGTTGTGAACTGCTTCAAAAAACTCTGTGTCATGGAGATTGCTTCCATAAATCGTATCAGCTGTGGTTTGTAAATAAGCTCAAAGTCTTTTTGGGTCAGAGCAACATTCTCAGCATTACACTAAACATTATTAACATCTAAATAGAGACATAATTAACCCTACCCTCACTTAAATAGTAGATTAAAGTAGATTAAAGTGTGTGTAAAGTCACAAATGTGAACAACTACATTTATGCAGATACAGGTTCCACCAGTTTTGCTACTTTTAAGTATTTCAACAAAATGAAATGAGGAAATCAAAAATCCAAACAAAAACTTATGTTAGTTACAGCATTTATTTGCAGAAAATTAGTACTTGTTGTGTTTATGGATCTTAAATAATGCAAAGAAAATTAATCTGTACTCAGTTTCAACGTCAAAATACTAATGTTTTAACCACGGACAGTAACGTTTGGTGGGATATCTGATTTTCACTCTCTCTCCATGTTGCTGTTGGGGGCTTTTTGTAATTCATACTGCAAAAGTGATGATTTGTCACCATCCAGTTTTGTCTTCGGCTTGATATTCCTAAATTTACGGTGGTTTTATAAATTTCACAGTGCTATAAGGATCTAATGTGTTAAATGAAGTGTACAATGAAGAATTACATAACTTATTGTGTCATACTGGACTTCAGCTTGCTGACTAGTTTGACTTAGCTTCAATTTGTGTGCAATTTTCACAGTATTTAAAATGAGATTATAAATACAGATGTTGACTTTTGCCTTAATAGTCCAGACATAGCAGCATATCAATATGTTCAGTTACACACTCACGTCACTTTGTGGAGATTACAGACATCTATTGAGACAAATGTGAGTCATTCATGTGTTTGGTGAATGCTGGAATGATGGGAAATGTAGGAAATATAAAAACTAAGAAGAAGACATGAAAATCTTCTCCTTAAACCCAGAAGTATAAAGAAGAGTAAAGTGTAGTGCCAGTAATATACTTGATGTAAAACCTGAAGATCCCATTAAGTTCAGTCTCAGAGAAGTAAATATATTAAATATCCTTAAGCTCCAGCCTTTTATAATGTTTTCCATAATTTAAATCCCAAATTTAACCCAGTATCTCAAAACCAATTCATCTCCTTCAGATGATTACAGTCGACTTTGTGAAATGATTCTCTTGAATATTACACTAAAACTTTAGGAAGGGAAATGTGGTCATATTTGAGTTGTTATTTAAACAGGAAGGACTCATTGAGAGGAATGTCCTCTCATTTCAATCTGCAAGAACTGAGAAAACTAACCTTGTGAGGGACTAAATATAGGCTATAGCTGACCGAAACAATTATCAACTTTATGAATATAAATGTTGTGTTTGCAAAGAACCAAAAAGAAAAGTATATCCTATCGACCATGCTTATTTGTGATTAAGTATAGGAATTACAGTTTATGTCTTAGAATAAACCAATTATATAATACTGGACACATTACAAAGTAAACTGATGAAAAAAAAGAGTTAAAAGTTGAAAAGAAATATGAAATTATGACTATTATGTGTTATTGTAAGAGATTTATTAACAATACTTACACCAACTATAGAGTCTAACAAAAAGGCACACTCTGAAATACTATTTTAACAAACACACACAAAAAAATGCAATTAAAATAAAGAATATCAATTGTTTTCACTTAAGTTAAATCCTAATTAAGTAATCAGCCAATGAATCTTAAAAAGTCATGCAATGGTCACATTTAAAAGTAAAATAAATTAACATAATGTGCTTGCACTTGAAAACCCTTGGCCTGACTTATGAAAGTCTTGACTGTCACTGATATGTTGATTTGCAATTTGTAAAATGTTTGAGACGGTGAAGTAATAATTGGAATTGGTTTGTGCAATAGATGTATAAAGGAATTCAAGACTTATCTAAAACAGTCCATACAGTCGAAAATAATTTATGTAAATGAGCCATAAGTATAAGAGAAATAAATCTAAGAGAAATAAATATACAATGAGAAATAATGTAAACTGTTTAGATCCTTATCATGTTTCAGATCATGGGAGCTGGTGTCATGGCATTAATAGTGAATAAGAAATAACTATGAATGACAGAATCCACAAAGTGGGATAAGTGTCATAAAGATTTGTCCTATTGAGGCTTGATTATGATTTGTTTAAGAGAAAATATGTCAAGAAAGTGTAAAGGGTGTGTTTCAAGTTTGGTATTTAAATATATCTATGTTTTTTAAATCTTATTGGGTTTTTTTCTCTGTAATTTGTCACCCCCTTTAGCAGATGGCGCCCTTGGCAGCCACCTGTATGGCCTATAGCCAGAGTCAGGCCGGACTCTAAGATTTCTTTATTAACACTGGCATGAAGATTAGCATAATTTTCACAGACTGGAGCTAAATCTTGGTGACCGTTCTTGTTGTTTAGTTCCATTCCTCTGCTTTATCTTCTCCACTGTCAGTGAAGCTGGACAGGAAGTGGAGACTCCAATGTTCATTTTTCCAAATGATGGTTTGCAGAGGCATTTTCATTCATCCCTCTGTTTTTCTTAACTGTGCTGTCCCTGTCATGTTCCATTTGGGTCCGCACTGAGTCCGGTCTGAGTATGAGCAGATATCCACGGAGCATATACGGCTGACTCCATCTCTGACATGTTGCGTTATTCGATGACGTTGACAGAGTGTCTACAGGTACCGGCAGGGAGTGGTTTTCAGGGTTCAGGTGATGAAAAATCCACCTGCCCCCCCCCCACAAGATGTCGCCATTGCACTTTCAGCCATATCACCAGATAGACCTATGGTTGGAAGCTCTAAATAGCATCTTTGGTATCACTACTTCAAACGTGTATAAATTTCTTTAAAATAAATAAACAAGTGATGCTTAGCCTCATGGGGGGTGGGGGTGGGGGTGGGGTGGCAAGTAAGGCCTGGTGGGCCGTCAGGCTTATAATGCACTGGAGTAAACACTGATGTATTTACTGATTCAACATTGTTGCCTTAGTGGCATTTACTTAATAGTTTTTAATGACACATTGACCATTTGGACAGGTTATGTATGCTCTCATGTGGGAGGGAAGTGATAAAGACAGCTGATAATAATACAGTATCTCAGGAATGAAATGTACCCTCCCTTGATGTAATTTATTATGTTATTGCAGTGCAGTGTGGGCTGAGGCAGGATTAGTATGTACAGTTGGAGGAATCCAGTGCAGTTTTGCAGCCTACCATGTACTGGTCAGTGATGATCGGTGAGCTGTGGAATGTAGTGTAGCAAGGGATGGGAGGAAACAACAAAGACATTCCAGTACACAGCTTCATTTTTTCCCCCTTCCTACATTCCTTCAAGGTCAAATCTCCCTGTGACTGTGTGTGTGTGTGTGTGTGTGTGTGTGTGTGTGTGTGTGTGTGTGTGTGTGTGTGTGTGTGTGTGTGTGTGTGTTAAGGGTCAGTAACCATATAAATTTAATGGTAACATTAAACCTGAAGGTTCCCTGCAGTGATCTTTTGCTTCATATTCCCATTTGCCATCCATTTCTGACAGATTTTGTTGGATATTTGAGTTGCATGATAAGGGCTGAAATTACACAAAGCTGCTATTTATTTTTCTCTGTTCATTGCATCAGCTGTTACTAAGGTAGAAGGTATTATTGCTTAGAAATTTTCATAATTTTTCTATTTTTTAATTAATATTCCTGTAGGTTTTTCACTTCAGTTTAGTGTGTGCTTCTATGTCAAAACTTATTTCTGTTTGCTGTTTTGTTTTCATTTTATCCATCCATTTATTTTCTTCCGCTTCATCCGCGTTTTCATTTTAGCTCCTTTTTATTACTACAAAATGGTAAAGCATCATCTGAGCAATGTATTTTATTAGTTTGTATAGCATTATTCATTGTAGTTTTTGGTCAAATTCATGTTTTCAACATTTTTGAAATGCTACACTCTTGCCCATAAAGTTAGAATAATTATGTTTTCAGACACATTCCTCTCTTTATTCTTATTTCCACACATCCTGGATTTGGTTCTTCAGAGGTGGAGAGTAAAGCTAAAAGCAGGATTGGTGTCATGAGCGGCCTTTCCGCTCAGCACAGCCTATCTGTCTAACATTGCCCTGTCAACAGGATACAACCTGATTGTGTGTGTGTGTGTGTGTGTGTGTGTGTGTGTGTGTGTGTGTGTGTGTGTAGATTTGTGATCGTCTGAGGCTGAATCGATCACTCCCCCCTCTGGCAGTGCGTCCATATTACACTTGAGCTGTGGCATTGACATGCAGCAAACCAGTTGGTAAAGGTCACCTTCACGTGGGCACCACATGTTCCATAACTTCTCTGTAATGTCTGAAATGAGAGGTTGTGAGGTGTTTTATTAAGCTGCCTTTTCCCTTCTTGGCTACTTTTGAAACCATGTGAACTGACTAAAAGCTCTGATTCTCAGGAGAGAAAATATGAAGCTTCAACTACTCCATAAAGTCAGGCATGAGTACAGAGTTATAGACATTAATGCTTCAGTGAGTTTCCCACATTAAACCAGGTGGTAAACCTTACATTAAACTGACAACAGGAGGTAGAGGGTTTAACATCGGAATTGAAATGTAACTGATGTAACATTTGAGGTACTTGGGTATTTCGGTTTTGTGTACTTCTGACACACCTAACAAGCAAATATTGTACTTTTTACTCCACATTTCAGTCCCTCTTACCAAGTAATCACAAGTATATCCCCAAATGTGGCCTCAAGCAATTCTCTTTTTTCTCTAGATAAATAAACTCTTAAAAGCCAAATACTGCAAACACATGCTGCTCTATATTAAACTACACAACACTATATACATAGTTAAAATGAGCTCAACCTTAACCCATAAAGACCCAAAAGCATCTACTGATCTAAAATGTTTTATAGTGTGTTAGCCACTAACTCTATCAACACATTTAGATAATTCAAGTAAAATTCAGTTTTCATGGTCATCAGTAATTAGAATTTGGATGTTCAGAGGCTCCGTAGTGAACATGGAAACATTATCTTCTACAACAATTATTCACCAGTAAAACCCACGAAGACTGACAAATGACAGGGATTGTAGACACTTGTTATGTTCAGTTCATGATATATTTTGTTGAAAAAGTTACTTTTTCCTGATTTTTTTTTCTGATTTGATATCCATAGAAGTCCAGACAGCTATCACTGCAGCCATTTGACACCGATGAAAACTATTAAAATTAGCTATGTATGCTACAACCAACCTGATTTTCACCATGAAAAAAAACAAACCACAAAACCTATAATACTGATAAATCGCCCGGGAAAGACAAAAAAAAAATCATTTGGAAATTGTCACAAAAATAGTTGCGGGTCTTAAAGTACACAGCAGCAAAATGCAAGTAAAATTAATCTAAAAACATGTTAAATAATAGTAAAAATCTGACAAGGACAATTTTGCTGCAAAATGGCTAATAATATTTTTCATACTTTAAGTAAAGTTTTCCTTGTAATACTATTAGTGATATTTTCATTCTATAGCACTATCACTTAAGGATCTTTGACATAGAAAACAGGCTTCATTAGCTCATATCTAATCCTGCCAATGCATATCATGCTTTGACTATTTCTGGTCTGTATGTGTGATGCAGGCAGTGAATGTGAGTAGGAGCTCTGCGCAGGCAGCGGCAAGGTGTAGTGTCGCAGTTATTGACAGTAGAGGGGATGAGAACACTTTACAATGGTGCACTCCGACTAGTTGCACGTCTTTATTTTATAGGGACTTAGATATGCTGTCCATGCTTTTTATATTAAGAGATCGTGCATTTCGTATTGCAATTATATTTACCTTTTGAGACACAGCAATGCATTTTTGTTTATAATAATAATAATAATTTCAATCTGATGTTCATGTTTCAGTCTTTGATTATTGTTTTAGGTGACCTGACCAGTCTATGCACTTTTACAGCTCTTTCCCAACGTTTGTGTCAGCATTTATATGCACGGTTCCAGTTAAATATATTTTGATGCAACTGTAACTTTCTGCTAAACCTTGCGATTACATCAGTTAGTTCCAGTCTTCTATGCTACTATTCTCTTTTTTTTATGAGTGACCTCTATTGTGTCATTTGTCATTCCTCAGTCTACAATTCGTCTGCGATCACTCAGACGTGTCACTTTGCTGATATTTATCACAAAAACTAATTTCCCATGATCTGAGCACAGCTTGGCGTTGACTCGTGGGTGTGTTAGTCGCCTGTATATTATTCCTTATTATATGGATTTGAAACGTATACCCGTCTCGGTTTATCTGAGCGTGGAAAATGATGATCACGGGATTAGTCCAAGTATGTGATTGTGAGATCAGACAAGAGGATAAAACATAATATTAGCATAAAGTGTTTGTACAGAAAATAATGACGCCATTAGTGCTAAAATAAACCATATCACTCATTCGGGCGCTGAGGGGATGGGTTCTTGAACTTCCTGGTATTACAGAGCTGAGCTGCCCTTCACTGAAAGAAAAGGAAGGTGGAAATTACCACACCACTCCCTGAGAGGGTTCACGCAAAACACAGGCACGGTCCCTCTAAGTGTTCATATAAGCACCACTTTGTTACCATTTCACCAGTGGGATTGGAGTGTGAGTCACACTCGGGGCATTTGTCTGTCCCTCCTCGGCCACAAGAGAAGGTGAAGTCCAGTTTGTTAGTGGATCTGCGTTCCGGGTCCGTGTCTGGGAGCGCTGCTGCTCAGAGGGAGTGCTGACCCTGGACAGGGAGTGGGAGGGTCACAAAAAACCCGGCAGGACGTGCACAGTACGTCCCCACGGACACGCAGTAGTCACACTGAGTGGGCTGACACGCAAGTGACTGTACTCAAGTCTTCCACTAGTGTATGTGGACAAATAGGCGCCCACCCGGAGGACAGAGACCACCACCACAGCGCTTTTTGACCTCCGTTCTTTTCAGGTACGTTCAGACACGTCGCCGCCGTGGTTCCACAGCCTACCGCGCATTTTAACACATTTACTGAATGTTACTTTATCTCAACAACAGCGGGATTATTTAATAGGGTTGTGACATTTACAGGCTCTGCAGAGTCATTTGTTACATCGCAGCGTGTTTGAGTGAGTGGGCTGAACTGAAGGCTCGGTGTGCGCCATATGGTGAAAGCCGTGCGCCAAGTTCCCTCCAGAAACGAGGCTTTTTAAGATTGCGCAACGTGTTAGTGGTTATTTTTCCACTCTTGACTACAAGTTAATACTTCCACTCGATCATCAAAAGGTACTGTTTAATTCGGCTTATAGTAAACACACGAATTCAGTAGTATTTCGACAACATACAAATTTGACAGTCGACTGGTCCACAGCTTTCCGCACCATCTTCGGTGCCATCAGAATGACTGATAAACACTTAGCTAAGTGTATATGTTGAAACTTCATTTACTGTCCCCTTTCTGAACGTGTTTTTGTTTTTTTCCGTCTCCTCAGCAAAGAAACAAATTCACATTTTCGGTGTCATTTTGGATGTTGTCAGTGACTGCTTTGTCTAAGTCTAAGTTTACAAACCGGTGTGTCTTTATCAGTAACAGCATCACCTACATGCTCAAATCCTCCAGATTGGAGATGTCTTTTTATAGACGCCAGACAGACAGATTAAGACCGTTAACTGACCTTAAAGTCTTTCACACCTGTGGGTAGCCTAGCTTTGCTGTAAAGTTACTTCAGAGTATCTGGAGCATCTGTTGTGGCTGAGAGGAGACACGTCAAATGATGGTGTGATTATTAAATGGTTGGTAACCATCTCTACAAAAGTATAAACTACAAACATAGAGTTGTGATACTTGTGTTATGTGTCTATTGGATTAAAACAGATACAGGAACTCATGATTCTGCATGTAAGGAGGTGGTTAACTACCTGAGCCTTACCCCTTATCCTGAGAAGACCCTGGTCACAGTTACTTTTAGCTGTTTGTCTGTGTCTGTCTGTGAAAGTGCCTCAGAGGGTGATGATGGCTTTGTCAGCAAGCTTGCCCATCTGTAAATGTGTTGGTGGTTTGTGCATGATGTGAACACAAGGGAAGCACCAGGCAGGTGACAGTGTAAGCTATTCATGATTTAAGATAGGTTAATAAATACATAAGTGATGTCATAGAGTTGAAAATATCCTTGTGGAATGCTGTGTTAGTGCAGTAGTTATCTCATATTTCTTATTCAATTAATGAATGAGGTCGGAAACTATCCTCCACATATGGAGAATAAAACCACATAACACAAGTGAGCAGAGAACTAGCATGGGTGGAGTGTTCATCAGGGATGAAGCTGCTTAGAACAGCTGACCTGAGGGTGCTTCAAGGTTACCTAAAGGGCAGGACCTCCCAATGTGCACTGCTGCCTACAGCTGCCACCTCGCACTGAGGTGACGGTCACTTTAATGTAAGACTGACATAAGCTCCTTTGCATGGCAATTCGTTATAGGACAAGATTGGACAGTGAGATGAAGCAGGCAGCTCTGTGATATCATCTCTATGAACAAACAATAGTGCATAATATGTAGCACATATAGTAGGGCTACACCATTTGTGAGAAAGTTACATTGCTGTTATTTTGGACAGTGTTGTGATTTTGCTGTAACTGACAAATGGCATGATGAGTCAACTTGCTTGGTTGTCAAGGAAACAGATACAGATCACTCAAAAATATGTATTTTTTATAAAATCACAAAAAACAACAAACATTAGTCAAGCATAAATGTACAAAAAATACAGTACTGTAATCAAATATTTAAAGATGTAGAATAAAGATATTTGAGCTAAATTGATCAATTTTCTCCACAGTACAACTAAAGTAAAATGACAAATAATTGAATACAAATATTCATTTTATAAATGAGTAACATACAAACTGAGCATACTTCACCTTTTCGAAAGATAATAGTGACACTTCAGGTTAACTGTTACAAATGTGTTAATGCTGTGTCTCTTTCAGTCATTTTTCTTGTTTATTTAACTCATTTGTAGAGGTTTGTGTGTGTGAAATCACAAAGGCTGATACTGTGGTCAGATTTCTTGTACAGAACAAGTGTAAATCCTGCAACAGAATGTTTCAAAGCTTTGTGCATTTGTTCATTATAGTATAGTGTGTTGCACACTTGGCACAGCACACATCCAAGTTCTGCTGTCAATACATTTTTCCAAGCCTGTGTGAATTGCAGTGAGCCTCTTTTAGCTGCAGTTTCCATTGGACTGATGTGGTGCACATGCTTTAGGGCAGATTTTCCCTTTAGTGCCTAGTCCTTCAGGCTTTTTTAATCTCGATGGGCTGGGTTTTTTGGTGATATTTCTGGTTTGTGGCTGTGACCGGGATGTGGTGAGTGGTGTTGGGTAGTTTAAGGTTAGAATTAGCTTTTACCCTAAATGTCTGCATGTCTCTTACTTTGGCAGCCATTTTCTTTGTGGCTGACAAACACTTTAAATGCCTTGTGCGTTAGGGATAATTAGAATAATGTCAAGATTTGTTTCCCTCACAGTTCAGCTCAACTCTTCAAGCTTCAAATATTTCCTTATTCAGTGGATTTACTGGCCATAGCTTGCTGATTATCGATCAGATCAAAACCAGTTTGCCTCTGCTTTGGATAGTTATGGTAGTTTTCAGATTCTTTCATGGCACATTCCTTTCCTCACAACTCCATAGTTAAAGGAGAATGCATTTGCTGAAGTAATGAAATAAATACAAGTGCGATTGAACATTGCTAACCTTAAGAAAAAAAACCCTGCTATTTATTTTGTTGGAGACGGGAACTGTTGTTGACAGGGTGAACGTCCTTGCCCTGATGCTGGGAGGAACCAATGGGATACACCTGACTATCCCGGCATTAGTCAGATGTTCATCATCAACTCTACAACAGGAAGGAATCTCACAATCGCATGTAAATTTACACACATTCGTACTTGAACTTTGTCATGGGAAATGTTCAGCAGGAGATGGTTTGTTCTTTACCAGAGTTCAGCCACAGACTGGATGTGTCACACTGAAGGATGTTTATTTGACATGCAAATTAAATAAACGGGGAACAAACACTCTGCCATCACTGCAGAGAACAGGCCTCTGGACTTGGATATCCCTGGACTGGCAGTAAACACATTTAAGTAAATATTCTGCTTAAGTGAATCTTATGTATGCAACAGCATGGAGCTCCTCATTTTGTTTTGGCTTATCAGAGGTGTTGTCCAGTTCCTGATGTGTTCACCCTCCTCCATGTTTTGAAGTGTGGAAGGACACAACGCATCTGCCAAGTGAAAAATATTGCTGTGAACAGGGATTTGCATCACAATGAAAAGAAATGGTAGAGGATCATGAAGTGATGAAATGACTTTTGGCTTTTCCATGAAGCACATGTAAATCTCCTAACATTCTTAACCCAAATGTTGCTTGAAGGCATCAGGTGATATATATTAAAATGATTCAGAAGAGCATATGTCCTCACTTGTTTGGATTCACTTCTGCTCAAAACATGTCATTGCTATACAGCTATATGAAGCTGCCACCTTGGCATATTCTTGATACTCAGTCACTTCTTAATGGTTATTGAAGTAAAATGTTCAACCAAAATGGCAAAGCAAAGACCTAAGTTATTTTGATATTGTCTGTTAATATTGCTGTAATAGACACACTGTTTACCACTGTTGCTTCTTTGACAGTAGATGTTTTACATAGATGCTTTATCTGTTCAATCAGGGAAACCATGTGACCAGCAGTTCTCAGTAATACACATTTAATATCATTGTAATCAGTAAAGCCTAATTGCACAGCTTTGTCTTGTGTCATTCAGAGATAAACATAAGAACATGCACTAACTCATTTCTTTGTGCATCTGTTTTTGACTTGGTGATGTGTGAAGTATCTTCCAGGCCTTATTAATGCATGTTTGTGTAATGTTACTCTGCATTAAATGTAAGTGCAAAAAAACATTTCCTTCAGCCTAAGTTTACTTTACTCTAGAGAAGCTGCAACCTTTGCTCATGTTCAAGATTCATCAGGTAGGAGACAAAGAATGAAGATGTTACCTGTTAACTTAAGCCCAAAACCCGGCATCTGTGAATACACTCTACCAGCTACTCCAGTATAAAGATAAGCTCAGCCAGGCCTTTGGAAATTTTACTCTGATAACATGAAGCCCAGATAACACTAGACTAAGCCAGAAATGTTTTTCCATGGCCTTCATACTTATTTCTCAAGATACTTAAGGGTTGAGTCGACGTGTATTATTGAGAGAGAATTTATGTCTATCACTAGTGACAAGTGATATTCAGAATGTTTTTTTTAAATGTAGTTAAGGCCTGCAGTTGAGACAGACAGACTCTGAGTGTTTCTTATTAGAGCCTTTAAAATGGTAAAACCACTTACTTTCCAATTTTTTACCCTAAAATATTTGGACTTAACAGCCATTGTCTCATGTGCAGTACTTCCCTTTTCTCTGAGATAAACTTAACATCACACTCTTTGTTCATTGAATAAAGGGAGTAAAATGGTCAGTGACTGGTAATGTTGTTGGTATGAGAAAAGGGAGGTGTGGATGGGGGTGTTAGAAAATGACTGAATGGGTAGCGGGAAGGTGAGTCAGAAGCCACTTTTATACAGGGATCTGGGAAAAAAGGTGAGATGGTGAGCCCACCTTTTGGCCACCATTGACCAATTTACACAGCCAAGCCAAATGAGTAAAAGAGGTGAGACGGGCTAGACTTTTACACAGTGGACCTGCGTTCCAGAATCAAAGGGCCGGTGATGCAGCGTATAGTGTGATATATAACGTGCGTTGGAAATTCCCCGAGCAAACAACAGTGGAGGACAAACTGAGCCCAGCGATGTTTATTTTAGCAGTATATTTCAAACTCCAACCAAGCTTCTGAGCATCCTTTACAGCCCTTGTTTACTGTACATGGCCTGTGCTCATTTTTCAATCCCCCCGCCGCAGGGGTTGCACATACAATACGTCGTCAAAACGTCACACCTTGATTGCGGAACGACAAGTCTGCCTTACATAGCATTCTGGAATCATGATTACACCTTTATCACGGTTCTGTTTCTACCTCCAGAGGGGTTACAGTGCTGTGACAGAGGTGGGAACAAATGATCCCACCATGTCATTTACACAGACGTCATTCTGGAATAAAGGTGAAATATTCCTGGAACAGAAGTGCTATGTAAAAGGGGCTAGAGACTGAAAATGTAAGTGTGTTGGAGACACCAGATGAGAATCTCTAATGATCTAGGTCTAAAGAGACAGACCTTATGAGGCACAGATACACATAATGATGGCAAGAGGTATTAGAGTTCATATTTATTGTAAATGCAAATGTAATAAGAGTCACTCAGTGTTTTATTTGTCAGTGATGCTGTGATGTGTTGGAAATTATGCAGCGACCATAAAATAACTTATTGAGGGTCCTGCTGAATGGAAGTAATGAGTACACTGTGACTCAGTTTGTTACCTGTGTGTTAAAAGCTGTCAGTTGTGTAGGATGTGTATATGCAGTGTAGGGAGGTATGTATATGCCTGGATAGTTTTCATCTGCTGCCATGGGCAGCTGCTTTTCCATGTGATTCTTTCCCACATCCCCGAACTAGCTACCCTCAGCGGTAGAGTGAGCCCTGCCCTGGTGGGAATAAAAACTCTAAGAGAGTGAGTGACTGTGTCCTGCTTTTCCTCAGTGTTACAGACTTCACTGCTGTGGGACTGGAAACCACCCTGAAAATGAGTCAAAATCCATGCCAGCTTTTTTTTGTACATGCAATGTGACTCTGGGAAGTCCTCAGGTTTATCTTGAATGTAGAAAACACAAAAGATTTGGAGAGGGTCTTTTTCATTGTGCTTTATTTTTCTTTTATGTATGTATATGTAGTTTACCACCACCAGAGTGAGAATGTGGGAGAGAATGAATAATGGATCCACTGTATGCACTTTGAGTATGTGTTAATAGAAAAGTGCTATATAAATCAAATTTATTATTATCATTATTATTATTATTATTATTATTATTATTATTATTATTATTAAATAGTAAAGCAATGTTCAAGCTTAATCCATTACTAAGGTATCTACAGTATGTACAGAATGTCTAGGAGCAGGCGTTACTCAGTAGTAAAACTTGGAAGAACCATTTGCGTCCTTTCATCCCTCAATCTAGTTTGACAGGATGTAGTGAGCTGAGGTCTCCAACTGTTCATTCATAGGTACCGTAGTGCTGACTAGTTCAGTTTTAATCCAGCTCTGCTCTACACACTTTCACCTGCACACCTTTGCTGAGATTAACCTCATCATACAGGATAATCCCATTTCATTAGGTGGAGACCACAGAGACTCTCTGTTCACATGTGATGTACTTTCTTTACATTCAGAATGCATTATGGTGAAGGCCTCATTTTCACTATATCCAAGTAAAAGGAACAATTTATAATATAAAGTAATGGAAAAAAAATAATTACTTAAAATATAACACAAAACTAATAGATCAGTTTTAAGAATAGTTAATATTAAAGATTTAAAACATTCTAAAGATAAAAATGAATTGTCAATCAAGTGTTCTACAGTTTGTTCTGAGTTACAGGTAAATGATAACAAAATCTTGAGAATCTTCCTATCTTCGAAAACACTCGTGCAACATGAAACTATCATTTGCATGTGTATGATAAGGGCCCACATTGACAGATAGTGGTGATGTGATATAAGAGGGTAAAAGATCAGTAAGTGCATAATAAATAAATGAACCACAGTATCTATCACCTTTTAACATATCGCTCATGAGTATTATAACTATCACCTGTAATAAATCTTGGTACAGATAAATATCATGCATCTGAAACTTGCACTTATGAAATGCCACCATAACCTAACATGAGCTGCCTTGTTTATCTTGGCTTCTGTAACGCAGAAGAAAACATCTAACAAACCATTTTTCTGTTTTAATTTGCCCATTTTTAAGTCACTTGAGTTTGCTTCTCATTGACCCAAATTTCAAGATATTTTCATCTTCATGTAACATTTTCTTTATTCTAGTGGAATATTTTCCAGTTTTCCAGAAACCTGCTGGACTAGTTAACTCAAACTCTTAATGCCACGTTAGTTTAGAGCAATAATCAACATCCATTTATAGAGTTCTGTGTTTATTTCACTTGCTGTATTCTACACTGTCCTGCTGCCCACACATGGGGAATGTAGGTGGTCTGAGATACAAAAACCACTCTTCTTACCTCTCAGAGTGTCTAAAACGAAGTTTTCAGCTAACATGAGACAGCTGAAACTACCTTTAACAAGCAAAGAGTATTGAGATATCTGCACCAAATTTATACTGTGAATGTATCTTGGCATGGAGCAGAAGCCTATTGAAAATAGGTCATCTTGACCTACTTTTCAAGGTCAAATGTCAACATGTCTTTTCAACAACATATTCGCTATATTTGGCCAAGGGGTATTAAAAGTGCGTAGCACCTTATTTTGGAATATACTTTCCTTAGCTATCCTTCCTGCAGTATCTGTTTTCACCATTTCAGTCTTCTCTGTTTTGTCTCAGTCAATGTTTGACTGTCCCTCCTCCATCCTCATCAAAGCCTGGCCAGAACCCGGTCATACCTGAAATTGTGTCAGATCCTCTCTTGTGTGCATACCTGTGATTTTTCCCTCTGATTTTCTCTCTGATTCCTAACTCTGCTGTTAGTGTTGTGACACACCCTGTCCATGTTGGCAGGCTTTGATGAGGCACTAAAAGCAAATGTCAGTGTTTGTTGAAGTAAGAGTGAATAGTATTTTACTGTTGCTGCTGGATCAGCTGGTTGTGATTGGTTGTTACATTGTTTGGCAGCGAGCGGGAATTCACTGCAGCATTGTTACTATGTATGAAGAGCTTATCGAATTTTGTATAATGCTTTGTTGGAGATTAAAGTGGTTATAGAAGTAAAGCTGTATTACTTGGCTCATTGCCCAAAATGTGATGAGACACTGTTGCTGGGCATTAAAGCTATATTATCACAACATAGTTATATGTTTTGATTACTGTTTTATGTAAAAATGCCAAAATGACACAGCTGCAACTTTTCAGATGGATGGATTTTCTGATTTACAGATTTGGCTCGGGCTGAGCCCTTTTTGCCTACAATGATGATCTGTGCAGGTAGAATCACAATCCATAATCTGATTCAAGATTTTCCCACCTATTATAAAATTTAGATTAGTTAGCTACAACCAAATGGAATGGGTAACATGACCAAATTTTTAAAGTACAATTAAAGAATTTAGTCAATTGTTTTTTGGCTACATGGACTGAAGGCAAAAACATGATTGAAAAATACTCTTTATTAACTAAAACTATATGCCACATATGGCTGAAGAAATATATTAAATGTTTTACAAAAAGGAAATAGGTTGCATTGTGATTTTTTGTTGATCATGAAAGGTCTCTGAGGAAAAATCTCAAATTTGTAATTTAATTTAATTTTAATTAATATAGCAGCTCTGTAACCTTCAAAAACCTAGAGCATCATCAGTTAAACAGCCAATGTAAGAGTATCCCTCTGACTGACTGAACTCCCAGCCAACCCTGGAAAAAAGAAAAACAAATTGTAGGATTGTGATAAATGGCACTTTACAGGCAGGTAATCCAAAGTGATTCATTCAATCACAGTCCTGTCTCCCCTCTTTGCCAATAATAGTGGACTTTAACCCTCATAAAGCTGAATGCAGCCTCCGTACTGTGATCTTATGAGGCAGTTTTTAAAGTCCAAATACAGATTCAGAGATGTTCTCTCCCTGCATACATATTTTTGCATATATTCTTGCCAAAACAGGCATGTGTTTTTCAGCAACCTCAACAGTGGACACTACAGTGCCCGTGGTTTAGACTACAGAGACTTTGTTTCTTCCTTTACTCAGTCCACTTTGTTAACCTTTAACTGAGTTTTTCTTTGGAGCTCAAATGATGTCAGTACAGTTTGAGCAGGTGTGGCCTTGGCCTTGCAGGGAGAGAGAGTGTGAAAGGGAGAGATTAAAAAAAGGAAGCGGATTGGAGAGTGTGAAGTGGATGAATAGGATGTGTAATCAGAATGAGAGGTGTATAAATAACTCAGTCTATGTTGCAAGGTTGAGAGAAGAATGTGGTATAAAAGCTTATCTGGTTACCAGCAGAAATAAAAAGGGTGAAGGAATGCAAATAGGGTTGATGACCGAGATTAGGATGGCCAGTACACTTTACATTCTCTGGTTTCTAAAGGCTCATACAGCAGTCATTCTTTCATTCCTTGTCTATACCTCCCAAGGGCTGGTAAGGCTTGAATGTACAGGAATTTATCCCTGCATGCATTAACCAAGGCCCATTTAATGACAAAGTTGACCCAAATAGTGGACAGCCTGTCAAGTTGGTGTGTGAAATGCCGATTACAGCATTCTTTCTTGGTGCAGTCCCACTTTCTGTGATACTTCAGTGTGTTAGAAGGTTAATGTTCACCTGAATGTCAGTGTTTTCCATTGCCACGAAAACACGGCACTGCAGTAAGTGAGCAGGGTATTAGTACGTACTGGAGAGAAAACTATCAATATAGAAAACTGTCAAATTACCATTTTTAAAGCCACTAAAATGACATTTTTGTTTTTGAATTGTCATTTAGACATCATCGGCTGCATTAGATAATCAACATTAGATAGATGATGGGGAAACTGGAAGCAAGGTCAATTAGGACACGATACTTGAAAAAAATCAATCCTCTTTTTTCAATTTGGTGAAATCTGCCATATTTATTTTGTGTCATTAAGTTAATTAATTCATTTATTTTCTGAACCCCGTAGTCCTCGGAAGGGTCGTGGGAGTGCTGGAGTCTATCCCAGCTACCAACAGGTGAAGGTGGGGTTCACCCTGGATGTGTTGCCAGTTCATCACACAGCTGACATGTACAGACGAACAGTTATTCACTCTGATATTCACACCTACGGGTGATTTACATTGACCAATTAACCTATTAAGGTGCATAACTTTGGGCATAGGCGTGCAAATGCTGGGTGTGTGATCCGCTAGTGCCCTCAGATATCCCACATTAGAAGGAACATGGGATTGCATTATTGTCTGTTAACAGTCCATCGCTGCAACGCAGTAAATTTAACAGAAACAACATTTATTTTTTGTTTTTTATTTAGTGTTTCATTCTGTTCATACCGTATAATTGTGAATAAGGGAGTTATTTGTGACTCATTCTAAAACATTACTGTGCAATAACTGTATTTATACATTTCTCAGTCTCTGTTTATATTTACAAGTGGCACATAAAGAAAATACATGAATAACAATATATTTCAGAAAAAACATGAACCATGTTGCATCTATAAGGGCTCATCTGGACAAAGAAAACATTTTGAACCGAGGACTGTCTTGAAAGCAGTTGACCCTATGTAGTCAAAAATGTATTAAATCCAAATGGATGTTACACTAAATACTGACTTTTACCTGCAGAAGCCATTTAGTCCAGATTTGTTTGTCGCTTTTTTGAGAACATTAGACTTGGAAGATGTGAAAGTTGTTACTCGATGTTACATTTCACTTGACCATATTCTTGTTGTAGTAGCAGTGACGTGCCAGTATATTTTTACCCTCAACACAGCTGTTAGCCACATACCTACTTCACTAATGCAGATAATCAGATCCTCCCGAATGTACCCAACATGCCCTGCCCCGTAACAAGTGGTTAGATGGTTTGTATGTCTCTGTGTGTGTGTTGGTGTGAGGACTCCTGCTGATTTAAGGGGGGCTCCAACAACTGACAGTTTAGGCTGGTCTCCCGTGGGATTAGGTTTGAATTGTTGTTCGGGTGGGGCACAGAAGACATTCTTTACAAGTGACTTAACTAAACATATCTCTTCTATTTAACAGCTCTGCTATTACTACTTTTCATGTCTTTGTAAATCCTGTAAAAAAACATCCTGTAGGTGTGCTGTCCTTCATCTCAACAGTGGTTAGCCTAATGGTTATAAAAAAACCCAACAAAACAGATCCATCTCTACCTGACACCTTTTAAAGCAGCATCTATCCATCCATGTCTACGTTTGTCTCTGGAGATGTGACAGACCAACATTTCAACAAGAATGGAAGTGTGTAGGAGTGTGTAGCTGCCTGGTCACTGCTGGCTGTCAGTAACCAGATTTTAAAAAAATGGTATGCAGCTATAGTATGTGTGTGTGTTCTTGATGTTAAACCTGCTTTGCTGTAAAAAGATGTTTTAAGCAGAAGTTTTTAGTTTTTAATCATTTTATTGGCTTTTGTATCAATTTGTGTTTTGACGCACACTAGCATTCTGGCATTTCCCCTGATCTGAAAAATATAAGTCCTGCACAGTTGTTAGCATGACTTTAAATGGTTAATGAAAGTACCTCTATGACATACTGTGTGACTAGTATGCTCTTATAACTCTGAAATGACAGTACAATATACATACAGCCTCCCTCTGTCAACCACCTTCTTAATAAAGGTGATATTGTGATGCAAAAGTCTGGTTTAGAAGTATGCGTTTCTTCTCCTCTGGAAACTGTTGGCTGGTTGGTTTGTGTACAACACCAGAAGTAAATGTAAAAGGACAAGAGACTGTACAGTATGTCACAAACTGTGGTTAAAACCACAACTGTGAAACACATTCTGTAAGTGCTGCATACATGTCTTAAGAATACTCCTTAAACCTAAAGAATTTTAGCACAAATGGAAAATTGTATATTCACAATAAGATGTATTTCATAACATCACATATGCACAACATACATTGTCCATGACCTGTATTTGATTGATGATATATATTGGAATAAGAGTACACATGTAAATATAGTCAGTGATAGATCCTATTAGCATTTAGCATGATAGGGAAGTTTGGCATTCATAGACACAGTTATTTGTATATTTTCTCTTGCAGAAGCCCAACCCTAGGTAATAAATCTCCAAGGAAAAGATTCCACAGATGTTGCAATAAAGCTGAGGAGGTTGTGCATGTGTGTGACCAAATTGCTGAGCTTATCCTCTTGTCTCGGGGGAGGGTCTGTGTTCAGTTCCTTTCTCCAGAGATTCCTTTCACAGTTCAGGCAGTTTGCACATAAATTCCCATTAATTTGTCAGGACAAAGGCTGACATGTCAACAGCACTTTAATGAGAAACCGATGGCCTCCATGGAGCAGCTTTTCCGAACTGTCACACCTTTCAGATTTTTGCCCC
>JAPTYQ010000006.1:7591463-7613560 GCA_029814465.1 Ostorhinchus cyanosoma
CACACACACACACACACACACACACACACACACACACACACACACACACACACTCACACACACACACACACACACACTCACACACACACACACACACAGAGACACAGCTGCAGTTTTCATACAGATGTGTGAAACAAAAGGTCAGTGGAGCTCATGGCCTACTGGAGAGTTGAGGGGTGAGAAACTCAGGCATGGAAGGGATACATTACCACACATATGAACTCATGCCTCTATCAGTACTTAGAATAATAATAATAATAATGCATTTATCAGTATCTCAGTGAAGCATTTGAAAACCTTCTCTAACCATAGATGTAGCTTTTCATCTCTGAGTGTTATGGTTTACCACTACAGAAGTTGACTCTTGTTTTGATCAGTTGTTTGCCTTGGAGTGAGATGTTTGTAATGACCTAACACCATTTTAGAGTTTAACTTTTGGATTTGGGAGCAATGCCAGGGTAGTAACTCCATATATATTCATGCAGGGCTGGACATTTTGCTCAACAGCTAAGGTGGCTTGTAGTTTAACCAAGTTATTAGAGACTCACTGTTCAAGAGCCACAAATTTGTTGTAGGGGATTTAAATTTCATATGATTAAAGCTGTCTATGCAAAAATTTACTTATATTTATAAGCCCTTTACATGAAAATGAAAACAATCCTACTAAACTGCATGGCACTACTGTTCATCATTAGATATTGAGTTCTGATAAGGTTATGTGTGCAACTCATTTTATATGATAGCTATGATAGGTGGCTATTAAGACAATATTAACAGACAGTTTAATTCAAAATTTTCAAAATATTTCTAACTCACAAAACTCTGGAAAAAAATAGATTTTTACATGTTATGTGTGTAAGCACATGTAAGATAAGTACAGTGTTCACGACTACAAGTTTGACTTAATATGAATCCAACAGTATAATCTGGCGTTTCTGCAAAATGGAAGCATCCATCTGTAATTTCACCCAGAGAAGAGACTGGTATGTAGTCAGCCGCATTTTAGCCCTGATAATATTATGACCACACTTCTGTGTGACAATAGAAAATGCTAGACTGAATGGTACCTTTTTTCCCCACATCCAAACTTCCATATCTTCTTTGGGTGTCACTTTTTATGTGAGAACTATATACTGTTGCTTCATGTAAAATCTACTAATAAAATCCAATTGTCCGTTCTCTGGATTAGTGCTACTGCTGCGTCCTTGTGAGGACATGTGTGCCCAAAAACACATGCTCTCTCACACACACACACACACACACACACACACACACACACACACACACACACACACACACACACACACACACACACTCTTTATAACCAAAATTAAGTGGTAAAAGAGGACCCTGATCAAAGCTTGAGTCATCATCGGGTCATAAAACTGAGTGATTCAGCTCTAACAGCCACCCTCCTGGCGGGGCTGCTGCAGTTCTGTAAGCGTGTAAAGACACTGACACAGAAGGAGCATTTCAGTTAATTAAAGACTATAAACATAACAAAGCGCACTAATGTGATTAGGTTCAGTGTTATCTGCTGTGGCGTCTGGCCTGCTATATCCCACAGTTTTTCTCTAAGTGTGAAGCACCACAGGACACTGCAGCTCCCCTTTGAAACCTCCATATCAGATGTATTCGTGCATAGTTGTGTCAAATTTGATCAAGATGTGGTGCACGTGTGTCTGATCTGCAGGGAGAAGCCAGGCGATGTGCTGTGTTGTGTTGCTATGTGGAATTTCTGGGAGCAAGAATGCCTTTTCTGTAAACGGGACAGATGGCGATAAATGTTCCTTTTCTCTATCCTTTTTTTCCCCTCTGTCTGTTATCATCTCTGGTCCATGTTTTTCCCTCATGTCTCACCCTGTGCTAATTAATATGTTCTCGCCTCCCTCAAGTTTTCTCTTCTTGGTCTCTTCTTTGTGGCCTCAGGAGGGATGGAAGCTAACATGCTGCTTAACACAACAACAACACCTGCTGTACTTTGTGTGTGTCCCCGTCTGTGCTTCTGCCATCCAGCTCAAGTGCAGCTGGCTTTAGTTTTGTCCATTTCACATCTTAAACATGGACTTGTCTGACATTCGCAACCTTATGAAAAAAACCCAAGCCTCTATTTCAGAGAAGGGTTTCTTGGCTAAACGCATTGATGAGCTACAAAATGTAAGTGTTGCACTTTTAACTTCCTGTCAGAAGCTAAATTTGCACTGTCTATTTTTTAAATATGTGGTATCAGGGTGGGGCTTGTTGCACTTTGGTCGAGGTGATAGCTTCTTTGCTCACAACTGGACTTGGCTCAAATTTTAGATGTGGTAACATCGATTAGAGGTTGTTCCCAACAGAGCTCCACTTTCCACTGTGCTTCATATGTAATAGGGGCCTTTGTGTTGGACCTCAAACTGTATCTCTTGGCATTGATTTGACTCTGCTGTATTGAAAGTTGGAAACTCAGGAGGACATGCTTCCTAAAAGATGTAATGAGCGCTCCAGGAACAGGAAAGATGGGGGATTTGTATGAGCCTAAAAAAATGCTGATCTCAGGATGCAGCTGATTTTAGTCTCATGCTGTAACTGTTTAGACTGAACATGCTGACCGCTGAGAATGTCTTAAAAAAAAAAAGAATGCACTCATAAGATATAGTAAACTTATAAGAGTAACTTGCGGGCAAAGCATTTTTTTCTGGGGACCTTTTTCAGAAATAATAAACTATTACAAACCAAGTCACAAAAGGCCTCATCTATAAATCATGAGGAAAGAAAATTTACAAACAAATGAATATTCTTGAGTATTTGTATTTATTTCTGCAGGATACAACCAGTTAAAGAGATCTAAATGGATAAATCCCACCTTTGTTTTATGCATGTGCCATTGTAAACATACACATGTACTTTATGAAAACAAATAAATATAAAGGCTAACCTGTTGTTTTCAAGACAACAAATGACAAAATAAATACATTTATGTGGAATTAAGAAGCTTTTTCTTTTCTGATACTTGTTGGAAGTTTTTTTGAAATGTTTGACTTTATTTGGTAACCCATGTAAATCTGCAGCCTCTGTGTTGTCCCATTATTTGCCCTTTTCTGTTTCATCACTGTCTCCTCTACAGTCGTATATAAAATCCACTCCAGCACTACAAATACAGATACTTTTACTTGTTTTTGTTTTTTTTTTTGTTCATGGTGTTTTCTGTCACCACTATTTTTTTTCTTTCTCAGTATTTGGTCACATCAGTGGCACACTGATTGATGTTTTTAATTTACTCCATCTTCCCTTATGAGGATTGATTATGAGCCTGACATAAAGTGTTGGGTGTTTCCAGTCCCTCCCTTCTGGATTTCTCCAATGCCTTTATGCGTCAGATAGGCAAAATAAAGTATGATTGATGAAGTGTTACTTTACATAGGTTATGCTTCTATGTTCAGTCACTTAACCACACCTACTCTCTCCTTGTTGTCCTCCAGGTAGTGGCTAGTGACGGGGTGCGGGCTATGATGGAGTCGGCCCTGACAGCCAGAGACCGGGTGGGAGTGCAGGACTTTGTTCTGCTGGAGAACTACACCAGCGAGGCGGCTTTCATAGAGAACCTGCGCAAACGCTTCAAAGAGAACCTCATCTATGTGAGTTGATTTTACAATGGAGGTTTGAGAGCGTGAACACGTCTGTGTCTCATTTCGGTGAATGTTTTTATGAAAGGACACAGGAACAGAAAATGAGCTTTCACATATCATTAATAACAATATCTTCATGCCACACCTGCTGAGTTGTTTCGCCAGTTACAGGGAAGATTTTTGCTTTTTGCTTTTCTTCCAAGATCTACTAAGTTTTTTTTCTTTGTCATTATTTTCTCAATATTATGTTCCATAAAATGTCAAGGAATAATGTTCAGAACCCCTTTGTGATTCTTCAGGCCCAGGTTGATGTCTTTAAGTTATTTGTTTTGATCAGTTATCAGCCCCAAATCCAGACACTTCATTGACCATCATACAAATATAGAAATATTAACATTTGATAAGCAAAAAACAGCTCGTGAACTTTATAATAAACAATAAAGATCCAGAACTACTTTTTGTGTTGACTTCCAAAGGAATTTTTCTCTACATTTAAGCATTACCAAGTGATTTATCACCATATATTATGATATTATACATTGCATTTTTGCAGTGAAAGTCAGGTATTTTACTATATTTAATTTACTGACCATATAGATGTTCATAAAAACTCAGAGTAAATTTAAAAATTACTACATCAAAACAGAGAAAATTGAAAAAAACATGACTTTTTCAGTTAAATATGTCATTAATTCTGCATGAAAACAAGCATTTACAACCACTGTCAACTGTCAAACTATAAGGGTTTTATTGGTAAACCAACGCTGCTGAGGACAGTGATGTTTACATGTTCACTGCAAACACCATCCGTAAAAGGCATCTGATCTGATGCTATTGAAAAGCTGAGAAAATGCATTTTATTGACTTATTTCACTGTATTGGTAGAATTCGTAGCTCAAAAGTTATTAAACATTTTAGATCAGCAGATACTTTTGGGACTTTGAGGGTAAAGCTTGTAGAGACCGTATTGTGCTCCCAACCCTGATGTTGAGTTAAGCATCCAAACACAACATGTGAACCTTTTGCTGTATTTCTCTTGCAGACATACATTGGTTCGGTGCTGGTTTCAGTCAACCCATACAGAGAACTGGAGATCTACACCAAGAATCATATGGAGCGATACAGAGGAGTCAACTTCTATGAGGTCTCACCACATATGTAAGTAAATCTGTAGACAACTTCCATTCTGTTACAGTAAACACAACTATAGAGAGATACCAGCTAGTATCTTTTTTATCAGAGCAGCGTTTTATTACTGCCAGCTTTTATTAGTGGTACAGGTGAAGCTGTTTTTCCTCACTGGCCTGAGAACTGACTACATCATTTATTGTGGAAAGCAGAGGTTGCACCAGACATTTTTATTGTCCGTCATTTTGATGGACAGGGTTGTAAAAATTTTGTCATAACACATTATTATCCGTCATTTCAAATTACATTTTTAATGAGACACAAAACATAAAAAACATCTTAAAACAAAACATCTTAATGATGCAGTAACTGTAGTTCCTGTTGGGTGATAATCATCAACCTCTACTGCATCAGTCCCTCTTTTTTCACCACATTTATCAATGCCATCACATTTACTGGGCTTTTTAAAATAACTAAGGAGACTTGGCTGTCCTGACATTTTGCGCTCGGAAAGTAATATACAGTATACTTTCAGCTAAAGTCAACTAAACAACAAAACAGGAGTTGACGATAAGTGATTAATATGCATACTTGCCATCAACCATACAGGGGGTCTACTAAAGGTGAACTAACGGGGAGTCATCTGACAGAAGTACCGGGGTTACAGAGTCCTGCACAGGTCCACTTTACAAACCTGCTTGTACCCACGTACATTAGACCTGCAACCCAACCCGTGATTAATCACATTGTCTACTTAGCAACTCACTTTTTCAGGGCTTTATTTTTGGCTTAAACACACGCCATCAATGTTGTCAATGACATCTGTGGCCGGATGTAAAGCTGACCTCAAGATAAAACAAACTGGCTGTGGATCAACCACAGCTCCACGATTTCATCGATGAATCTGCTTTTATTTTTTTCACTTCCTTCTCTGCTACCCACATTTTGCTTAACTTTACCTGTGCCTGTACCCCGAAAATTCTTTTCTTTTTTTTTTTACCCATCCCTGCGTGTTTTTGCAGGTTACCCCATTGGATCCTCAACCTGGTACAGGGCTCTGCGGTGTTGTATTCAGCGTAGTTGTGAACAGTGGTGCTGTAGGTTCTATATGGGTAGGATGGTGTAATGGAATGTTTGATGCCTTGTTTAGAGACAGAACAGCGATCCTGGTCCAGGTTCTGTTGTGTGAAACTTCCTTTGGTAGATTACCCTCAGTATTTTAACCTGTGAAAATGACGGACGACCTTCAGAATTTCCCGTCATCTTAAAAAAAAAACATACGTCAATGACGGAATGTTTTCGGTTAGCGTGACCTCTGGTGGAGAGTATATTTACTCTTGCCCTGGTTTTGCTCAGCAACCCTAAAAGAAGGAGTCTGTTGAAGCCTTGTGATGGATTTTTCCCCCTTGAATGATATAACATTTGTTGCACCCGCTTGCTAAATGTGTATATTCAGTGTGCATGGTAATATTTGCCGGCAATGTAATGCTCACACAATCTGACTGTCCTCTGTCAGATGGTTCACAATGTGTCATGGCATGTGTCAGAGTGTTTGTTTGAATGGTTGCCACAGGAATTGTCAAGGGATTCCCTGTCATATCCTCTTAGACCCCATAGGTCAGCTACAAAACAATCAAGCACATTATGAAGCTGCTCAGTGGTGTAATTTAAACATTTTTGAAATCTTCTCCCTCTAACCGCAGGAAGATTTTCTCTCTTTTCTGCAGCACTTCAGTGTGCAGCCAAATGTTTTCTCTCCCTCTGAGTGGAAAGAAAGATGTACTTTGGCAAGTACACATGGAGGGCTGGAGAGAAAAAAGTGGGAGAGAGAGGTGGAAAGAAAAGTAAGCAAATGATGGTACCAGGCAAGCGAGTTTCCTCCCTTGACAGGGAATTCCCCTGACCTTAACCTGACCCCACTCAGCCTCCACCCCACATTCCTTCAGCACACTTACAGAATGATGCAGCTATGCGACTGCCATTGTATATATCTTTCAGTAATTAGTCTGGTATCAGAAATGTATCCAAACTGGCTGAAACAACATAGGAGCACTGATAGCTGCACAGGGCTGATAAATGATACTGTAACTTAAACAGACTGTGGAGTTTGGGATTCATAGTGGTGATCCAGTGTCTTTCCATGTTCACACTGTGGAAACATTCCTGAACAGATTTCCAAGACATTCAAAGTACTGCATTTTTTTGTCATGGTCGTGTCTTATGTGTAACGTTGACCTGGTTGGCAACTGACCATGAGTTTTGATTTACTGCGTTAATATAAAATGTCTTCATTATTAGAAAGGTTCAATATGTAAGATATACATGTGCTTGAGTGTTTAAATGCATTTCATTTTTGAGTTTGTTTTGTTCTAAAAGCCAGTTATTGTTACTTCACTCCCTCTCTAAGCCTAAGACTATCTCTAGGGATGGGTGATATCCAAAAACATTTTTTTCATATGAGACAATATCAGTATGATTCCCAATATAAACCAAATCACTATTTTTGTCAAGCTTAAATTTACATTACTCATAAGTTAGTTGTGAAGACATCTGAAGGTTATTTTTGATTTAAATATGATTTATTTTCTGTCAGAGGTTAAATTGACAGATGTGCTGAAGACCATTATACAACTGTTTCAGATAATTAAAACAGGTACATATATTTAAAAGTGAACTAAAAGTCAAACAGACCATCTTCACAAAACAATATAGGGTATATACATGGGAGTGTGTTCCTTAACTGCTGTAACTGGCGTAAAACTGAAAGTGAAACTGAAGGAAAAGTGAGTGTTTGTGTTCTTCATATAGACTACATGTATTGGTTCGGTAAACCTCTGTATTGTATTGAAGGCCCCAAACCGAAACGGTTCGCACCCTATTTTTCAGTAACCCGGTTGCCCGAGTTCTCTGTCATTTCTCCTGAGGGAACAGTCATTATCTCCCAATGCAGCCCAAACATTTTTGTGTGTGCTGCAGCTGGCTCTTATGCGTGTGCTATGTGTATCAACCTAACTTGATGTGGCTCTAGTGTGATTGGTTCGGTGCAGCACTACTAAATTATGATTGGCTGTCCTTATTTCTGTCAAAACATGGATGAATGAATTCTATCAAAATTGTATCGAGCATGGCTTATTTTTCTATTGAGGAAAAGTTATTTTGCAATATGTATTGTTATCATTTTATCACCGCGCCCTAACTATCTCTGTTGCCTAAATGGTTTTACATTGGTTTCCATGCAGATGACTCAAGTCGTTTTTCCGTGAATATTCTTATAACTGCTCCAGAGTTTTTCAATGTCTGCTGTTCGCTCCTCTACAGCAGTATCAGTGTACTGCTTTAGCTACTCTTAACACAGAACTGGAGTCAGCTGCAGCAGAACACAGACTGAGCACGTGTAAATGTTAGACATTGAACCTTTAAAGGTGTGGTTATGAAAATTACAGCTTGATCAATATTAGTGGGCTTATATACTGTATATTTTATGAGACCTATCACAATGCCATCAGTGTTCAATGGTTTCTGACACACAGATCTACAAGCAAAATACTTTCAGAATAATGTAAACTTCACCAGATTTGGGTCACTATTAATGAACAATAAAGTAAACAATGCTTGTTAGCTGTATTTTGAAGTTACAGTATTTGGTCAAAATGTGAAATTCTATGAATTAATGACAAAATACTCAAAAGAAATGTTTGTTCCACTTCAAAACATTGTCTCTACATTAGAATACATTCACTTTTCAGATTTGTTCTAAAGCTTTATCTTATATCTTAAATTGCAAAAGCCTGACAGCCAGCTCTTGTTTTCTGGTAAAATTTCATATTGTCTTTCAGATATAACTATTGTGGCTAATTCATTTATCAGACAAGGGTAGTTGTTTACTTACCTGCTTTATTAGTTTCAACTACTTCCTGTAGCCTTCGTCAGAACCATTACATGATATTGCTGTGACATGTCTTCTCGGCTGCTCAGGAGGATTGGCCAGACAACAGGAAGGGTTTGAGCCCCCTGATGTCTGACCTATTCACCAAGACCATCGTCCTGGACCATTGTCCTTGGCACAAGTCTCAGTATCCTGATGGCCTCTTTAATCCAGCGATGTACAGCTGTTATCTCTGAAGCAAAAAAAAAAACCCAAAGAAATTGTAGATCATATTAGTGATATTAGTCATTATACAAACATGGGAGGAGATGCTCATGTTGTAAAGTCATATTTTATAGTGTTTGGCCTAGTGGTAGCTAACAGCAAAACTCTGTCAGCTATTACTGGAGCATTTAGCAGCCAAAGTGCTAGATATTTCCCCACAGAGTTTGGTATATACCAAAAACCAAAAAGTTAAAATCTGATTTATTTTCATCTGAAAGCCAAAAACATGTCTAATTCATTGATAATGGCGAGTAAAAGCTGTTGATCTTTGCTAGGAATTGTCAGGGAATCTTTCAATAATGTGTTTATGGGTGGTTTGCACCGCCCCCAACTGGCTAAAAATAGTCGACAGACCATATTGTTTGATTTTTGTATTGTAGTTAGTCAAATTGTTCCAGTGTGTGGACATCATTTGTTGACCTGAGACTTATGATTTATCACCCTCCCATCCTCCAGTTATGCAGTGGCAGACAACTCCTACCGCTCCATGAGGACAGAGAGGAAGGACCAGTGCATTTTGATTTCTGGGGAGAGCGGGGCTGGGAAGACGGAAGCATCCAAGAAGATCCTGCAGTACTATGCTGTCACCTGCCCAGCTAGCGAGCAGGTGCAGACCGTCAAAGACCGCCTCCTGCAGTCGAACCCCGTCCTGGAGGTAAGATTGCAACACGGGGAGTTAATCTACTAAAAATCTCCGGACCACCTAGCAAGAGCCAGCTTTCTACTGTAATGGATTTGTTGCACAGCTACACTCAGGTTGATGCTGAATGATGGATGGTTAGATGGACATTGTTTGGTAAGAAAAAAAAGACAGTGTAGATGTCAGCGTAAAATGGAGGATAAAAGTGTAGGATGAAGAACATCTCTTTTAAAATATGTGAAATTTGCTATGCTGTCATGAATATGTTCTTATACTTTATTAAAATAGATATAAGGCAAGCTTTATTTGTATAGCACAATTCATACACAGTGCTTTACAAAAATGCAAGAGACAGGTTAAAAACACACAATTACAGTTAAAACATAATCAGTAAAACCTAACAATCAATTAAAGTAAAAGAGAAGAGAGCAGACAGAACCCTTTCAGTTGTTCTATGTACAGTTGAACAGAGCTGTTTTCTGCCTGGACTTTAACACTGTCGGAGTAGAGGCCTGTGTGACGTCATAAAAAGACTCTTCCAGAGTTTAGCTCATGGAACTGAAACGCAGCTTCACCGTGTTTAGTCCTGACTCTGGGCACCAGCAAAAGACCTGTCCCTGAGGTTCTCAGGGTCCGACATGGTTCATATGGGACCAACATGTCACATATGTACTTTGGTGCTAGACCATGAAGAGACTTATACACAAGCAGAGCTGTTTTAAAGTCTATTCTCTGAGCCACAGAAAGCCAGTGCAATCTATGCAACAACTACTCAGTAGTCTGTTTCACAAAGGTTTGAGGTTTGAATCCAAGATGTAATGAATATGTACAGTTAAGAACCATCATGATGATTGCTGTCATACTTAAATATAGCTGTAAAATGTAAGAAATAAAGATGTAATCTCTTCCTGTGTTTTGGAGACTGAAGGCAAGAGGGAGGTGATGGAGTTTACGGCAGTGCTTGTTTTAATGTCTGGCATGTCTCAGCCAGATGTTTTCCAGATGTGTTTATAAAAGTGTACATTAAACCCTATAATCTGTGCTACTGTCCTCGACAAACACAAACACCTCTAGCTTTCTCTTTATTTCCCTTTTACCTCCTTGTTTCTCTGTGTTTGCGTGTTATCTCCATCTTTTGATCCATCAATCACCACTCTTTTTGTATTTGCCCCCCCAGGCTTTTGGTAACGCAAAGACGTTGCGTAACGACAACTCAAGTCGCTTTGGCAAGTACATGGACATTCAGTTTGACTTCAAGGTGAGTGTGATACATAGTGGCAGCTACTTAAGGCATGCGTGAATCCTTTCCAGCTGGACCAAAGCTAATTGTTGCAGTAATCTAAACTACCGTTACATATTTACCTCCGCCAAGGAGGTTATGTTTTTGTTTTTGGTGGTGGTCGAGGGAGGGGGGGTCTGCCTCGGCGGAGGTGTGCGCTCTCCGAGTGCTTTTCTAGTTGTTATTTGTACCATGTGTGTTGCTGATAAAATTTCTTAATGTGAACCTGCATGCTATATGAACCTCACATCACACCTCAGTACCCTAGCCTTACCCTTTCCTTTTCCGTTTCTTCCTCCTTCCCGTCTTGCCCTCTGTGGCCTTTGTCTCGTCGGCAGGGCGCCCCAGTGGGAGGCCACATTATCAACTACCTGCTGGAGAAGTCCCGTGTGGTCCACCAGAACCACGGAGAGAGGAACTTCCACATTTTTTATCAGCTGATTGAAGGTGGAGAGGAAGACCTGCTGAGACGCCTGGGGCTAGAGAGGAACCCGCAGCAGTATCAGTACCTGGTCAAAGTAAGTGCCTCAACCTGTGCAGTAAAAAAGGACTGTAGAAAATCAAAGTTTATGCAATTCCTTTTGAAATCTAAAATTTAGGTCAGTTAACATTGCATTCATCCATCTATAGACAAAGTGCTTCGGACTTTATACATGATGCCTAAACATCAGTTTTTTAAGTCAGTGACCTCTCTCAAACATTGTTTCCTGAGTCTGATGTACCAAGTCAGTAGGTCACTTGGGCATTTTCGGAAATTTGTCGTGAATTGCATTGTGGGAATGGGAATTCCATGCAGCAGTAGTCTGGCCGCAACAGGAACAACAGCTTTATTGCTTTCTACTGCTGCAGCTGCATGGAATTCCGAAAAGGTCCAAGTGACTGACTGGTATGTAAACACAGGATTGTTTGTAATGGAGTCAACTTTGAAGTTGTTCACTGTGAGGGAAGTGATTCAGGGGCGTAATCATGGAAAAACTAACGGATTTGTGATACTTAGGCTATGACTCAGTTTTACAGATTGGATGAAAAATTTGTGACAAAAGTCATATGCAGCGTTAAAGTGCGGAAAGGTAAGACACCTTTACACTATTTGAATTGACAGATTTAATTGAGACGGGATCTGGAATTCAGAATATCTAATATTAGTTTTGTTCTTACCATGCAATCAGAGGAAGGAAAAAGCTAGCTACCTGGCCCATTGAAATCTGGTTAAAGAAATAGCCCAGATACAATACAGTTTAAGTTACATGGGCTGAGACTATTGATTCTGAAGGCCCTGGGCAGATTAGATTAACCCTGGCAACAGATAGAGACTGAAATCTGATTGGACAAAATATCTTACACGTAGTGGAAGCAGTGCAGCCAAGAGAATTGCTAAGATATGAATTGAATAGTCAATTAGGAATAAATTAATACAATTTCATGGAACAAATACTAGAAATTAGATTGTAAATGTAGATCAGTGTTTCTGATAGTGTTTAGGCCAGCAGAGATGGCCTTGCTGGCCCTGATGGTCCACCACTGGTTCACATTAAGGTTCATGATGAAATAGACCTTAAACTACACTGTTGCCCATAAAGTTGAAATGATTTTGTTTTCAGACACAATCCTCTTTTTATTCCTTTCTATAAACATCATTAATCATCTTTGACTGGGTACAATGATTTCATACATTGTCCCACTTACCCTTAATCTATCAAAAACAAATCACATTATCACAATCATTTCATGAGAAGAGGTAAAAATATTTAATTCCAACAGTGTACATACATAATAGTCCAAAAAAGATAATAGTCTTAAATTTAACTTGTTGAAAGATGCAGAAACACTGCAAATGAAATGTTTGGGCTTTGCCTAAATAAAACATATCCCCAGGCTACTAGAAGACAGAAACCTGAAGATGTACATCCATGTTCGAATGTAAATCTGCTGTCCTGAAGCTGCAGTATCCCTGTCCCCTATTCACACACACCCTTGCCTTGCTCTTCATGTCAGAATCCATTTGGTGGGAGTGTGTGTTTTGTCCCAGTGGGAATTCTGGTTAATAGGCTCTCAGTCAGAGACGGGAGGAACCTTCCTCAGGGGAGAAAATCTGCCTGAAGGCACTATCTGAACCCTCCCCTCCATGAACACACATACGCCAACAGTTACCAAGTAAAAACACTTCCGAAGTCTGTAAACAGGCGTTCACATCTATGTGGGTGTTTACACCACCTGCTTTATGCATTTCACTAGACGTGTTAATAATGTTATGAGCAATAAAAACCTGAAATAGGCCACAACTAAATAGTATATTTGTTGTGCTTTAGGTTGTTTACTACTGCATGTGTGTGTTGTTTTTTTTTTTATAGGGCAACTGTCCCAAAGTGAGCTCCATCAATGACCGCAGTGATTGGAAGGTGGTGAGAAAAGCTCTGACTGTGATTGGCTTCAATGAGGATGAGGTGGAGGTAAGCTGTATTACCCTGACATGTTTTACCATAAAAGAAGTGTAGAAATGGCAGTATTCTTAAAGTAGATATGAAGTAATTATGTTTTGATTACTTGTAGCACCCAATGATGCAATATATTCCACAAAATATAGAAAGATGATCACTTAACCTGGTTAAGAATTTTATAAAACTCAATAACTTCATAGCTTTGACTGATATTGCAAAAATATCCTGACCAATATTGTAATAACATTTTAACTGATAATGTACTATTCAGGTATGTCATGCTTTTGTTGAAACTGAGGCCATAGTTTACAAAGACTTTGCAACAAACAGCACAATGTGAAACTAATAAGCTCAAAGATACAGTTGGACCAGATTATTAATATCTATCTCGATATTTCTATTAATTGTGCAGATACTTAAGATAGCATTCAGTTATTTTAGGGTTTATCTTTGCTATACTGTGTTATTTTAGCCTGGACAGGAATGTTGTAACTGCACAACATCCAAAGCAAGAACATCTTTCTCTCTCTGTAACTCTGTAGTTTTGGTGATGGTAACATTGCATAAGATATTCCCACTTTTACCCACTTCAAAATACTTATCACTTGCAACTTTTCTGCCTCTAGAGATTTTTTGTTCAGTTTTTTCAGATCAGGTCTGAAAAGAGTGAACAGATGACAGAGTCTGTTTAACAGTCACAGCTTTGTATCTTGACTTGAAAGTTGGTAATTTACCACAGATGGCCTGTTACTGTCAGTCAAACATGCTTTAAACTAAAATATTTATTACCGTAATTGGAAATAAACAAACTCTGCTGAGTAGTCACTGAATTATCCTCCACACTTGACTTTTCAACTTTACCAAACAAGCATCACAAAAACAGCACAATATGTCATGCAGATATTGTTGCTGAATAGGAATGATCAGTCTGAATGAGCCTGCGTTACATACCCCTGGATGCTCAATCCATGCTTTTTCACTGTGAATCATCAAGTTTTTTGTCTTCACCTCAAACTTCACTGGGAATAATTCAACCCACAAACACCCAAACAGCCACTAGCAACCAAAATCATCTACTGATGTAAAATGTTTAATACCTACTGATCCACTAATTCTATCAATACATGTAAATAATTGGTGTAAAATATAGTTTGTCATCTTTTCATGGTCATCAGATATGACCCATTTTGGACCTCCAAAGGCTTCATAGTGAACATGGAAACACCGCCATTTTCTACAACATTAAATCATCAATAAAACCTATGTAGTTTGATAAATGACAGTGGATAGAGATGCTTTTCTTGAGTTTTCATTGTTCTGATATAATAACTCAGCTTTACAAGTTTGTAAGGTCACACATTCAGTGTGTATACAGTTTTTCACATAAATGAGTACACTCCTCACATTTCTGCAAATATTTAATTCTATCTTTTCATGGGACAACACTGAAGAAAAGACGCTTTCATACAATGTAGTCAGTGTACAGCTTGTATAGCAGTGTGAATTTACTGTCCCTTCAAAATGACTCAACACACAGCCATTAATGTCTGAACCTCTGGCAACAAAAGTGAGTATACACCTTAGCAAAAATGTCCAAATTGGGCTCAAAGTGTCAATATTTTGTGTGGCCACCATTATTTTCCAGCACTGCCTTAACGGCTTACCAGCCTTACGTCCTGGTCCCGGGACATAGATGATATTATTTTAATAACACCTATATATACAACTCCCACATTAATGCACGTCCACTTGTCACATATCAAATGAAAGCTAACAAACTTGTCTTTCCAAATATATAAACCATCCTGAAGTGCAACAGCAACACCACATACACAAAAGTTTTGTTTTTTTTTAGAAAAGCAAAACATGAAAAATTTGGCTTATCTTAATTATGAAGGCTGTCATCTGATCAATCACCTATCAATGTGTTGTCGTTTTCCTTGTAACACTCCAGTAAAGTATTTGGGACCAAAACACACTTAAGATCCAGAAAGGCACAGAAACTGCAGGAATATTTGTCAAACCTGAGATCTATGTTGGTGATTTTCCATTTCCCACAAATATAACATCCATAATTTACTTTTTTTGCCAGTATACCAGTATAGATTGATAGAAAAATGTGTTAGCTTCAGTCTTGTCACAGTACATGTTGGCATTCATGGTTCCCTCAATGAACTGTAGCTCCCTAGAGCCGGCAGCACTCTTGCAGCCCCAGACCATGACATGCTTGTCTTTCTAGTCCTACCTGGTTACTGCCACACACGCTTGACACCATCTGAGCCAAATAAGTTTGTTTTGGTTCCAGTGATCCATGTCCTTAGTTTGCTTACTTGTAGTAAACTGTTTAGCTTTCTTGTGTATCATTTTTGGTATTTGCAGAAATGTGAGGGTTTGTACTCACTTTTGTGAGATACTGTATACCATGATGTCACATCCCCCACCCCATATTCCCACCATAAAACACACACATGCAGTATGAACCTCCTCTAGCATTCACTTCACCATACTCATAATGTAAAAAAAATAGAGTGCAAGAAAATTTTATTTACATAGTGCCATATCATAACAAAAGTTATCTAATGACACTTGACACTTTAGAGCTGGTTCTAAACCACCTGCAAATGACTCTTAAGCCAATTCACAGATACCCAATAGAATCCTCCAGGACCAAACACTTGGGTGACGGTGGCCAGGAAAAACTTCCTTTTCATGCGCAGAAACCTGGAGCAGACCCTGGCTCTGGAGAATGGCAGTCAACTTTGACCAGTTGGGGTTAAAGAAAGAGGGTTAAAGGAAAACAGACAGACAGAGAGAGAGAGAGAGAGAGAGATTGGGGGAGGGGGGAGAGAAGGGAGGAAATAGGGAGAGACACATGGATACACAACAAACTGAACTATAACTGCTAAAAACTAGAATTGCTCAGTACCAATAACTACTAATAACACCCATAACTTCTATCACTACTACTCCAAATACAAGTACTAACCATGGATATACTACCACTGCAGTTTCAAGGACCAATAATAGAAGCCTCTTCCATCCATGTAACTATATGATAATCACTATCAGAACTATATGGAAAAACAAATAATGATGGAAGCGGGAGAGAAGCAGGACCATAGCAGCAGATCCAGAGATGATCCAGGGAAAACCTGTGAGGTGATAAAGCACCGAGACTCTGGGGAAGAAGTCAAGTGAGTAACATGTATCTGCTGGGGTGTAAAGAAAAGAGGAGGTCAGAGAAGAGGAGGCGAGAAGAAGTTAGACAGGAGTAGGAGCAGAGAAGAAGTCAATGTATGAGTCTTCCAGAAGTCTACACCTATAGCAGCATTACTCAGAGCAGCCTGAGCTGCCATAACTATAGGCTTTATCAAAAAGGAAAGTCTTAAGCCGACTCTTAAATGTAGCAGTGGTGATCAAATGTATTAAAAGGCATACTGTAAATGCATACTGCAAATGGCAGAGCTTCTTTTAGGGACAGCAGTTGGACCTTGGAAATCTGGTCATCTGTTCTGAGCAAAGTTTTATAAATATTATCACTGGAGAGGTTACAATATTGTGAATTATTCCAAATACAAGCCAAACATCTGAGAACAAAATTGCATTTTCAAAATCTTTTTAAGTTTCAGATTTAAAGGTAACTCTTCTCTGAGCCTTCTTACTTGATGGAATAAGGTTTTATATTATTGGGTTTTATTAAATTTTCAGCCAAGTGCAACTTTTATTATGCAACAGCTTTTCCCACTAGTTCCAAAAAGTACTGCATGTGCTGAGGCTGCTTTCTGTTTTTGTAAAAGTGTTTCTACAAATGTGTGTGACTCTGTTATTATACTGTATGGTGCGAACTTATTTGTGCTTAGCGTGGGAGTCTTCCTACTTTTTCATAAGTCTGGGCTTGCTTCCAGATCTATCTCGATCTCCCACAACTTAAAGAGTGTGAAGCAGGTGTGCATGCTCGCAGTTTTATTATGACACTTGATTGTTACAGTTCTACTCTTTACAATTTTAATCAAAGTAATCCTTATCTACCCAGTTGCTCATAAGATACCTACAAATCTGAATAATCTTATCACACTATAGCCCTGGTTTTTGCTACCTTTGTTCTCTCCTTTTACTAAAGCATTCTTCCGTCTACCTCATTCCCCTCCCTCTGTGTGTGTGTGTGTTTTTCCTCTGTGTAGGAGTTGCTGAACATCATTGCCAGTGTTCTCCACCTGGGGAATGTGCAGTACGGTGGGGAGGAAGGCAACGCCAGCATCACTTCTGACACACAGATAAAGTACCTGGCCAGGGTAAGACGCTGCACCAAGCAGCTTCATAAACACTTCTAAAAGGCCACAAGGGGACAGGGAGTCCGCCATAGTTTTTTCTTAGCAGATAAAACATCCACATGCTCTTACAGATAAAAGAACCTACTGTAAATTCACCTCACCCTCGTTCCTATTCAGTCTTGTGCAGCAATAGAAGTACTTTTATTCAAGTTCTTAAGTTTAATTTTACTTGAATATTTCAGTTTTTTACACTTCAGAGGTTGAGTGTTTATGATAAAGTGTTCTATGTCTAATGTTCTTCGGTGGGTTGACAAAATTGACTTTAAAAACCCTCTTGAATGAGTGGGAAAGTGTATTTTGAAAGAAAATGGCTCATGACAAGTTGCCTTTTTAGAGATGGAAGGTTCTCATAACATATGGTGATCTGATAGAATGTGATACATTGCTGTAGATTAAAATCCCAACAGTGTTGAATTACTTTGTCTATAATGTGTGTTCAATAGGCAATAAAGCACATCACATTAGAATACGTTTACATAAAACTTGATAAAACCTATATTCAAAGGAGAACCTGACACACATTATGGAATTAAATATAAACTAGCACACTGACCTGTGGGGATCCACAGGCTCTAGATGTTCGTTTTTATGCTGTTGTGTATTCATGCATGCTGTACCGCATTTGTCCAGCAGTCACCACCAAAGTGTTCTGGCCATAGCAACATGATTGTAAGGCTGTAAGGCAACTTGTCATTTTCGGTAGTCTCTTCCTTAACCAAAAATTCACAATTATGCCAAACTGCAGCAGTCAGCTTTTGTGTGAATCCCCAGACACGCACGCACGCATGCATGCAGACAGAGGCCACTTGGCTTTTATAATATAGATTGCTGTGTACATGGGTAATAGTCTAAATTAGAGAAGTGACTGTTCCTTTTCTTTATTGATAATTTATGTCAACATTTATAAACATTATATATATATATATATATATATATATATATATACACACACACACACACACACATATGCACTGTATGGCCAAAAGTATTCGCTCACCTGCCTTGACTCGCATATGAATTTAAGTGACATCCCATTCCTAGTCTATGGAGTTCAATATGGTGTCAGTCCACGTTTTACAGCTATAACAGATTAAACTCTTCTTGGAAGGCTGTCCATAAGGTTTAGGAGTGTGTTCATGGGAATTTTTGACCATTCTTCCAGAAGTGCATTTGTGAGGTCACACACTGATTGTTGGACCAGAAGGTCTGGCTCTCAGTCTCTGCTCTAATTCATCCCAAAGGTGTTCTATGGGGTTGAGGTCAGGACTCTGTGCAGGCCAGTCCAGTTCATCCATACCAGATTCTGTCATCCATGTCTTTATGGACCTTTCTTTGTGCACTGGTGCACAGTCATGATGTTGGAAGAGGAAGGGGCCAGCTCCAAACTGTTACCACAAAGTTGGAGCATGGAATTGTCCAAAATGTACTGATATGCTGAAGCATTCCCAGTTCCCTTGACTGGAACTAAGGGGCCAAGCCCAGCTCCTGAAAAAGAACCCCACATCATAATCCCCCTTCCACCAAACTTTACACTTGGCACAATGCAGTCTGACAAGTATCGTTCTCCTGGCAACTGCCAAACCCAGACACGTCCATCAGATTTCCAGATGGAGAAGCTTGATTCATCACTCCAGAGAACGCACCTCCACTGCTCTAGAGTCCAGTAGCGGTGTGCTTTACACCACTGCATCCGACACTTTGCATTGCACTTGGTGATGTATGGCTTGGATTCAGCTGCTCAGCCATGGAAACCCATTCCATGAAGCTCTCTGTCACTGTTCTGGAGCTAATCTGAAGGCCACATGAAGTTTGGAGGTCTGTAGCCATTGACTCTGCAGAAAGTTGATGACCTCTTTGTGCTATGTGCCTCAGCATCCGCTGACCCTGCTCTGTCAGTTCATGTGACCTACCACTTCGTGGCTGAGTTGCTGTCATTCCCAAACACTTCCACTTTCTTATAATACAGCTGACAGTTGACTGTGGAATATTTAGGAGCGAGGAAATTTCACGACTGGATTTGTTGAACAGCTGGCATCCTATCACAGTTCCACACTGGAATTCACTGAGCTCCTCAGAGCAACCCATTCTTTCACAAATGTTTGTAAAAGCAGTCTGCATGCCTAGGTGCTTCATTTTATACACCTGTGGGCATGGAAGTGATTCTGTGACACCTGATTCTGATTATTTGGATGGGTGAACCAAACTTTTAGCAATGTAGTGTATATGATATAGGAAAAATGGCGTAAATAATTCTGAAAAGGTTTCAAATACTTGGCTCCATAAAAACACAGCAAGAGTTGGATATTTGAACATTATTTTACACCTGTCCTACTGTGTCAGAGTATGAAACAGTAATCCAGTGAAATGGTTTTCTAGGCCCGAACGATTGTAACATAAAAATAACTTATCTTTTTAAGAACAGTGTGACTCCAGTCCTGAATCTATCAAAGGAAAATTGCCACCATGTGAATATGGTCCATCAAGACCAAAAAATCTTCACAGTAGCATCGAAGCTTCAAATACATAGAGCAGGTCAGGGATTGTGAGTAGCCCCACCCCTGTCATGTCATGTGTTCCTAAACCACTGAGCCACATGTCTCTGCCACTTACCAGAGGAATTCTAACAGGAGAAGCTGCTAAGCACTAACTGTCCAAGGCACCAGACCAAGGAACAGCTCATGATTTATGCCATATACTTATAGAATACTAGTACTTATGTAGTACTAATGGTACAGAACTGGTCAAACCCTGGTACTGAAATGATCATTTTAATATTGGTAAACAATTTATTTCTATTTTATTTTTTTAAAAGGGCCATAGTTGACAAATATAGTGATAACAACTTGAAAGATATCAGGTTACTGACAAATAAGGGATTTTTGAGTGGGGTCAAATTTTTGAATGTTATCCTCAGGTCATAACTGTCTAACTCCTACACAAATGGACAGTATGTACACCGATTGAATTCAGGCGTTTCTTGTCCAACAGGGGTCAGGGATACAAAACAATAATGACTAATGTCAGAATATAGTTTTATAGAAGGATAAATATCATTGCATTCGTTCGTTTGGTTTAAATTGTTATCTTTGTTTTCAAAATGCCTCAGAGATAGTTTGGACTTTACTTACTTATATCAGGATTGGTTTGTTTTTTTCTCCATGACTGATTTTAAATGTTCATGCTCTAAATTTAAAAAAAAAATTCAGACAATGGGTCCACAGACTTTGGTCCATTTGTGGATGAGTTAGGCACTTATGATATGAGACTAACAAAGTGTAGTACTGATTAGTAATTCAACTATAGTGTCAATAAACAGGTCGAGGTCTCACCTTGAACATGGAGTTCAGCCTCTGATACCAACCCCTCTGCATCAGCTGTAATTTTGCCGTTATCTGAAACCATACAGCTGCGGATGCACAGCATGTGGCAGAGTCCATTGCTTGAAATGACTGTTCGCTCATTCAGAGTGACCGGTTTGCCATTTAGGCGCCACACCAACTGAGTGTCCTCAGGTGAAAGCACACACTTAAACACTGCATCTTCTCCTTCACGGACTGTGACGCTACGAAGCTCCACAATGAACTCAACAACACGAGGAGCTAAAAGCAGATCATTTACCTCCATTAGATTTCATATTTAACTTTTTTTTTTTCAGATTTTCTTTCTTTATTGACTTACTCTCTACAATGACAGTCGCTGAAGTTCCATGGTCTGTGCTTTCACAGGTATATTCTCCAGCATCGTCATCCTCCACTTGGTGGATGGTGAAGCTTCTATCTCGACCTTGGGCTCGTATTGTGTACCGCCGACTTGGGGGAATTTCACAGCCGTCTTTCAGCCACTGTACGTCTCCTTTCGGCATGTTGATTTCACATTGTAATGTAAGACTGCTGCCCTTTATAGACACAATATTCTCCAGGGGTCTGATAAAGATCACCTTAATTTCTGGCGAAAAGAATGAGGATGAGTAACATCAGATCTCCATGTTATTAAAGGTCACATTTCGAGTAGTAGTGCTAAATTCTTACCTTTGACTAACAGACTGAAATACATGTCATCTGTGTTTACGTCACAGACATATTCTCCAGAGTCTGACAGCTGCAGCAGATTAATGGTGAGCTTATGGGTATTACCCTCACTGGAGATGTGAATGTTGTCTGCGTTCAATACTTGGCCATCTTTCAGCCAACGGACGTGGGCTCTTTCTTGGCTCGTAACAGCAGTCAGTGTAACACTCTCACTTTCATAGGCTGTGATGGGTTTATTTTCTTCTTTATTCAGAAACTTGACAGGTGGATCTGGGGAATAGAAATGTTTGTCATTCAAAATGCTCGTGTTAATACATGAAACTGAACTGGGTAATGCAGCCACTATTGTCAAATCATTATGTCTTTTTAAATAAAGGCTCATTTCTGGTCATGAGTGAAAGTTAAGAAAGTTAGATGGCCACTGTATTTTATTTTTCATCTTAAATTATTCGTAGAACAGGATGCAAGATAAAATGAAAGACACAACAGTCCAAATGC
>JAPTYQ010000006.1:7623733-7634568 GCA_029814465.1 Ostorhinchus cyanosoma
ATTTTAATTTTTCATATATAATTTTATTTATATAGCGTCAAATCATAACAGAGGTTGTCTCATGACACTTTACATATGGAGCCGGTCGAAACCAGTCTCTGTCAGATGAATGAAAACAGAAATAACTGCATGAAAGTGACAACAACATTTCTGTTGAGGAAAAGAATCTCTGAATTGCAGTCGGTTATTGAGACTTATTGATATCACACTTCTTGTATTTTAATTTTTCTTAGTATCGAATTTGACATTATTGATTAAAAATAAGTAAATATAGAAATATATATGAAAGTGAAACTGGTCAGTGTTTCTTAATAGATAAATAAGCACTCTTCTCGTCTCAGGCTTTTTGGACAAGAACAATGACCTGCTCTTCAGAAACTTGAAAGAGGTCAGTCTATTTTTATGACAAAATTATGTTTTATATTTTTATGTGATCTGGTCTAATGTTAAATGCTTTGTGATTGTAGGTTATGTGTATGTCAGAGAACAAGATCCTGACCCAGTGTTTTGACAGAGAAGAACTGAGTGACAAGAAACGCCCTGAAACAGTGAGAAACCTCATTGTTTTTCATATGTTCCATCCTGACTTTTTACTCTCTATAAATGATGCTCTCATACATCCCTAGATGCTTTCCCACAGCCAAACAACCAGTGGTGTGTTTTTCTCTTCTCTGTGTTGAGTGGGCTGTCTGATGGGGATTCTCTGCTGAGTCCCACTCAGTGAGGAATGCCCTCACACACACATATGCACTCACATATACACGCGCGCGCGCACACACACACACACACACACACACGCACACACACACACACACACACACACACAGTGACACGCTTGAACAGTACCGTCACCACTCCTCCACACTGGGCCCAGTGTTTAGTCTCTGCTGGGCTGCTAGTCACATCAGTCACTTCTCTGCTTGCGTTGCTCTTCTTACCTCATCATAATCATCTCGGGCTTCTCTTTGCATTCACACACCTCAGTCACTGACGAACTTCCATTCCCATCCTTCTACCTGCCCATCCTCCACCCTCCTTAACCACCTTTTCTTTCTTTTCTTGCTCTCTGTGTCTGCCCTTCTAGGCAGCCACCCAGTTCAAGGCAAGTCTGGCAAAACTCATGGAGATCCTTATGTCCAAGGAGCCGTCGTACATTCGCTGCATCAAGCCCAATGACTCCAAGCAATCAGGTAAGCAACGTCCTCCTTTTGTATTGTATGCTATAGGAGAAGGTGGATCTTATTATCCGATATAGCTTCATGGAGCTGTGACTGGGAGTGGAAAGTCTGAAATCAAGGTTGAAACTGGGATTAGACAGACTATAAAACTATTTTAAGAATTAACCCTTTTTATTGTAATTTAAAATATGTTAGACAAGGACAGTGAAAAACAAGACAACCCCCCCCATACACACACACACACACACACACACACACACACACACACACACACACATATTCATAATTTTCAACACGTTCAAATATTTGACTAAGAATTAACCCTCAAAGTGGTACATTAGGCATCTAGGAACTTCAAGACGTAATTATGATACGATTGATTAATAATATTTCTTGTCATTTCTCAGTTTCACTAAGAAATGAATCTATTTTTGTATTGTAAAAATGCTAAACCAACCATCATATCTACACAGTACACAAGAAAAAAGCTTTGTTTTGCACTGGAAGAAAATTACAACTGAAGCTCAGTGACAGTTCTGAAAGCTTTGTCAACTTTATGCAACAATTCTTGTAAAATCAGCGGCTTAACAGCTCCAGTGAGCTAATATTTTCCCCATAATGTCATGTTTATCTCCCACTTTTGCTAATTCCAACTCAAACAGTTTGTTTTCAGCTGCATTAGTCGCGGCCGCGTAACTCTCCGTGTGGCCGTCAGTATATTGGGTCAGCCTTTGTTCGTGTCCACAGTTCGCCTTTTGTTAGCTTCACACTGTTTCTCTGTCCTTTGTCACTCCTACTCCTGATGCTTAGCATTTACTGGTTTTCTCTGGTTCATTTTGTCCAATAGTTTACATTTTTTTTCTACTGGCTGATCTGACCCTGCTCTCCCCTCCTTATCCACCTCCTCCACGTTTCCACAGGTCGGTTTGATGAGGTGCTGATCCGTCACCAGGTCAAGTATCTGGGTCTGATGGAGAATCTGAGGGTGAGGAGGGCTGGCTTTGCTTACAGACGGCGCTACGAGGTTTTCCTGCAGAGGTGATCAGCTGACTTTGTTTATCTACATATACCTGTAAAATGCATTTCTGTAAGGGAGGGAGAGCTCAAATCCTTCACCTAAATACTAAAACCACACTGTGATAGTAGTCAGTTTTGAAGTAGCAGTTCTACATTCAAGACCTGACTTGGCCTTACTGACCTTATTTGCAAGTATGCAAGTGTTATCAGCAAAAGGAAATTCAAAATATGAAAATGAAGAAGTTGCTGTGCAGTACAATGAAATTCCTGTTAATCTTTTACTCTTGTACATATGATGTATTTGGATTCATTTTCCTGCAACATTAAGTTGTATGTTGCATTGTACTACCATAGATGTTACAGCATCTTTAAAGAACCCAGCAAAGCATTTAATTCTACAAGATCATCATGTTTATTTCACCATTGTTCTGTGAGAACCACATATTTCTTAAAAGGGGCCTTCTCATGTATTTGAAAAAAAAAAAAAAAAAGAAATAGGCCTGTTTTCAGCTTTGTGATTGTTTCTAGAATTTCTAGCTAAAGCATGAGTGTTTGAAAGAATTTATTTGGTTTAAGAAGGACAAGGATTTAAAACTCAAACATAAAAGATTATTTCATCCTTCAAACAGAAAATATAGATGTTTGGAGATGCATGGTTTATGTTGGACAAGAAGGGGATGAAAAGTTAGAAATGTAAAGTTGGCTAAAAGTGAAGAACTCAAATATTTCCAAAAGTACAGTAGTATATTATAAGTATATAAGTAAAAGTTCTTTGACAATCCACCCTTGATACTGGTCTAGAACAACTTAAATAACTTAGTCACATTTATTTTTCTTTACTCACTGTGTACTGTTGTCCATTCTTAATGCCAGCTGTTGCACAGGACAATGACTCAGCCGTGGAACTCATTTAGATTCACTAGTTCTGTCCCTCACATGTGTTTTTGTGATCTTTTAGGTACAAGTCCCTGTGTCCAGACACATGGCCTAACTGGCAGGGCAAACTGGCGGATGGAGTGGCTGTCCTGGTCAAACACCTGGGATACAAGCCTGAGGAGTACAAACTCGGCAGGTCAGCTACCAACACAGACCTACACTGAAAAACAGAAAAACACTTCCAATTTGCCTTTTCATGACACTAAACTACATTTGATTTAATTTTTTTCAGATCAAAAATCTTCATCCGTTTTCCAAAGACCCTATTTGCTACTGAGGACGCATTAGAGACCAGGAAACACAGTCTTGGTGAGAGCTCATGGCACAGCAAAGGCTACAAAATAATGTCTCTGTTGTTTAATCTGTTTATTGTTGTCCCAAATGATCAATTAATTGTCAATAAAAAAGTCAGATAAATGTGACATCCACAAGTATGTGGTGTTTGGACCATTAAATAAACTACAATATTCAAATTGGTGAAGCTGGAATCAGAGAATTAAATCACTCAAACTGATTACCAATTATTGTTTTTTTACTTCTTCTCTTTCCATGAAGCTACTAAACTCCAGGCAGGATGGAGGGGCTACAGCCAAAGGTCCAAATTCCAAAAACTCAAAACTGCAGGTGAGAACATTTTAGCCCTCTTTTCATTGACTGTTATAAAGAATCTCCAGACAGTGTGTAGACTCTCATTAGCCTTTATGATTTAAATGTTTGCAATGTTGTTTGCAACATCAGCTATTGCCATCCAGGCCTGGTGGAGAGGTATCTTGGCCAGGAGGAGAGCCCAGCGCAGGCGAGAGGCTGCTGATACTATCCGCAGGTATGACTGTGTACTCTGTGAAGAATAAATCTGATCCACAAACCGTGTCCTCAAACCTTAGTTGTGTTAACCTGAGCGTCCAAAGACATTTGACCAAAATTTTATATCAAAGCTTATCTCTTATTAGAAAGACATTGAGGTGTTGTGTTGATTGTGAAACTTTAAAATCTGTTTCTGAGCCATTCCACACATTCTACCAACTCAGGTTCATCAAGGGCTTCATCTACCGCCACAAGGAACGCTGTCCAGAGAATGAGTATTTCCTGGATTATGTGCGCTACTCATTCCTCATGACGCTGCACAGGAACCTGCCAAAGAATGTACTGGACAAGAGCTGGCCAACTCCACCAGCTGCACTTGTTGAGGTGGGAAATCAACTCAATTATGTTCATATAGATTAGAATTTGATCAGGGGTTAAAGGGTTGTGACCACTGTAACTTACAGCTTCAGAAGAAAATGAAGAATCCAGTCCAGTGAAAACCTATTCAGTGAGATTAGGAGGAAGATGGATGTCACAGGTCATCAAAAATGCCAGCCTTCGTTTTTGCACCAGGAGTAGCATAAAGCACAAAGCAGCAATGGGAAAAACTGAATGGAGAACATAGCAATACCCATGAATGAGCTATGATTGAAAATCAGTGTTATATCTGTAAATACGGATGACTACTGTACCCCAGTACTAAACGGGCCCTGGGGCAAAATTATTACAGGCCAGAGAATCAATGAAATCAGACATTATTCATTTATCCTAACGGTACTGGAGAAATAAAAATAGAGAAGTTGTAATTTTCCTCAACAGGTCTGTCTCTAAGACATTCATCTGTGATGCATTTTTGCAGAGGTGTAAACTGAAGGTTTTGCCATGGCCTTCACAATCTCCTGACCTCAACAGAACTGAAAATCTATGGATTGACTTTAAAAGAGCAGTGTGTGACAGACAGCCCAGAAATCTGAAAGAACTGGAAGACTTTTGTAAGGAAGAATGGGCCAAGATACCTCAAACAAGAATTGAAAGACTCTTGGCTGGAAACAAAAAGCCTTTACAAGCTGTGATACTTGACAAAGGGGGCAGTACAAGGTATTAACTCTGCAGGGTGCCCAAACTTTGGCAGACACCATTATTTTGTTTTCTGTCATTTTGAAAGTGTAAATGATGGAAACAAAATCAAACTTTTTTTTGACATTTAAGAATATCTTATCTGTAATTTGATGCCTTTTGGAAATTTTTCTATCTTTCCTTGGCTTCTTTATGCACATTAATACACATTTTTACCTGCGGTGCCCAGACTTTAGAGCCCCACTGTATGTGCCAGTTTACTGATGAAAGATTTAGGGTGTGCTTAAAACCAGACTCTGCCTATGGACTAAACCTCTTTGTGTTTCAAGTATTGACATGAAAACTTCGGACAACATTTTTCACTTTTCATTTTGAAAAAATCCACAGAACCTATCTAATTATTCCAACTTCCCCATAAAAGAAGTCAAGTGGATGTATTTAAAAACTATATTTAGGAGAGTGGCAAAAAGTACTATTTTCATGAATAGAAATTTAGGGGTTAGAGGTTGGGACAGCCACCTTCCAATAGGAAGTGTCATATTAAGGATTATTTTTAATATAGTTAATTTTTTATTATTTCAATTAATGTATTGTGATTAATTAGACCATAATATAATACTTCTACACATGTAAAGTCTGAATACTTAATTGGTTTTTAAAATGTGTTAAAAGATTCTGATTAATGATCATTACATCTCGTTTTCCAAAGTTTGACCAGAACAATGCAAATTATTAACCGGAAGAGTCTTTGCTGATTTCTTCGAGGACTCCATGGATGGCAAAACAGTAGTTGATTGAGTAACTCAAGCCAATGTTTTTAAAACAGTCCAAACCACTTCGGCTCTGTAACAGTCAATGAAGATGTGTTTCTGGGTTTCATCCTCTCCGCAGTTTATCATTGGACATATTTTGGTTGTTGCATAACTCCAGGAAACCAAAGCTCTGGCTGGGAGCCTGATTACAGAGATCAGCACACAGATGTCTCTATACTTTTCTTAGATTGATTTATCCTGTATGATTTTAATAAGTCTTTTTCTCATTGTCATTCACATGTTTATAATCAACCAAACCACCATAGTTAAAATCACTCATACATTTGTAGATCTTTTTCAAAGTTCCCTTCACGCAATCAATGTTTAAGTATTTATACATTTCTTTCACGTCGCCATGTAAGACTTTATAGTATGGACCTTTCCTTGCTCTGCCCTTTTTTTAATCCCAGGGGGACAGGTCATCAATCTAAATAGCTTTTCTTGAGATACCCTTAGACACATTCTTAATAAAAGCTATTTTTAGTTTAAGGCCAAGGTCTTCTGCTCCGAGGCTACCAATTTCTTTACTTTTAAACAATAATACTCTTTTAGTGACCTCCCTGGTATCTCTATTTTCAGGCATCGGAACATTTGCGGAAGCTGTGCATGCAGAACATGGTGTGGAACTACTGCAAAAAAATCAGTCCTGAGTGGAAACATCAGGTGAATATACAGTAGTCCTCCCATCACCACATTGAACATCTTTCATTAAGTGTCTAGTTTTCAGTTATTTCACTGTTGTCATTTCCCTGTTTGCAGTTGGAGCAAAAGATGATTGCTAGTGAGATCTTCAAGGACAAGAAGGACAACTACCCACAGAGCGTGTCCAAGCTGTTTGTCAGCACAAGACTCAGTAAGTCTCATATGCTTTTTGTATATGCAGGGTTTCTCCAGGTCTTAGCCAGAATATTACACTTTAGAAGTTTCATGTGAATGCATTCATGTACATTTAGTATTTTAAAACTCCTTCATATTCTTTGTAGGTTTAATATAGGATGGATTTGAAATAGGTTTTACATCATATTCTTAATGGGTTTTCACGGGTCTTAAACAACATGCAGACATTTTGATATTTTGCTTAAGATTCAAGTTTTAAGATATGACCATAAAACTTGTGTTTTTACAGATGGAGAGGACATTAATCCCAAAGTGCTTCAGGCTCTGGGCAGTGAGAAGATGAAGGTTCGTAGAGTTTGATGTAAATGTGTCTGTGACTGCTTTCATCAGGATTGTTAAGCTACAGTTGAATCAACTCCAATCCATTTTTTAAAAATATTTAGTTAAAATTTTTCTGAATTGAAGCTTTGTTTCCTTCATTTCGCTGCTGCTAAACATTGGTTCCTCTGTTGTGTTTCACACGGATGCTTATTGTGATACACATGACACCAGGATCAACACAAACACATGGAGCATAATTCAGAAGAGACGAGGACAAAAAGGCAGAAAATGTCCATATGCTCACTTTTCTTCATTATAAACATCATTTACTCCTTTAGTCTTTTAAGCTTTCACACACACAGTAAAATACTTAGTTTTTTGTTTTTTGTTTTCTTTTGTTGTGTTACTTCCATCTGTAGTTGTTAGTAAGTTGGATACAAATTTGTTGAAAACTGCAGTGCACATATTGTTTGTAGATGTAATTTGACTTTGTTTATACATTATATAGATATTTTTAGATATGCTTTTATACTGTTGTTATTTCTATATAGATATTTTTTATAAATCCTTTTACTTTTTGTCGTTGTTTTTCTGGAATAAAGGACAAGTTGTCTGTTTCATATTTTTACAATTATTTTTTTTGCCCAATTCAAATAATCATTTAATGAAATCGAAGAAAATAATAATTTTAACCATTATTTCGTTCTGCTCCCAGTATGCAGTGCCAGTCACCAAATACGACAGGAAAGGCTACAAGGCTCGGCCCCGCCAGCTGCTACTCACCAGCAGCAGTGCTGTTATTATAGAGGAGGCCAAACTCAAGCAGCGCATCGAATATGGAGCACTGAAAGGTCAGAGGGCAACAGTTAGAATCAGCGTTTGTTGTGAGGATTTGCTCTTTGGTACAGCGACAGTATCAAAGACTGTTCTATTCAAGTGTATTAAAGTCCTCTTTCCTGTGTAGGTATCTCAGTCAGCTCTCTCAGCGATGGTCTGTTTGTTCTCCATGTGCCCAGTGATGACAACAAGCAGAAGGTAAAGCCAAGGAAGTGTATCAGATTAAAATGATAACCCATGACAGAATCATCAGGTCAGATTCATGGATTCTCATGTGGAATTTCACGACAGCCGTTTGATTGTTTCCTCACAGGGGGATGTGGTTCTACAGAGCGACCATGTGATTGAGACCTTGACTAAGATCGCCATCTGTGCCGATAAAATAAATAGCATCAACATCAACCTGGGCAGGTGAGGAGCACTGAAACGAAATCCCTGAATCAGAAAAAGTCTCTCTGGTACGGAAATCACACACAAAAAAAACAAAAACAGTGATTTAAGCTTTTCAGTTTACCATTGTTATTTACAAACAGACACACTCCTATCCACTCTGAGGTGGATCATTGTTAAACCTTTCAAAGATTTTCTGACATTTGCAAGTAAATAGGTGATGCTCTATTCATCTTTGCTCCTCAGGGACTAGGACTTTCCTGGGTGCTTCGTTTGACCCAAATCACATCAAAACACAAAAAAAGTTTTCCCTTCATTACTCCTCCTAAATCACTCCATCACAGCTACCTTAGGTAGAATACATCTCAGGCCTTACTGGCAGACAAGGATGTATATTTACAAATCAAATTAAGTTCACCATGTCATATTGGCTGCAGAAAAGTTCTAATAAAGTATGTAATCACTGCTCTGTGCTTTATATGCATTTTTCCATATTCAGATTTTTTGGATTATACATTGTATTATGACATTTTTCAGTTTTTACCTGTTTTTGTATTTTTGCACAATGCTAACAGCTACACATGTCCATACATGTTATGAGTGTGTAACTGGGTGTTTCCTGCTCCTCCAGTATAAAGTTCACAGTGGGTCAGGGGAAAGAAGGGATCATTGACTTTACACCTGGATCAGAACTACTGGTGGCCAAGGCAAAGAATGGACACTTGTCTGTGGTGAGTGTACTTATATACATACACCTATATAATCAGTAAATTAGATATAGGAAAATACCTGATTTTCACTGAATTGTGCAAAATAAAGAGGATATTAGAATAAATCATTTAAAAAAAGTTGAATGTAGAGTAGAATCTAGAGGCTCAAATGGAACCTGACTACTAAAACATGTTTGCCTTAAAGCACTTACTTTGTCGTTAATAACATTAAGTCAAAAAAACATTCCTAATGTTTTCGTATTTATGTTTTTAATGAAAATCTGTTCACTCATATGCTTCCATTGTTGTTTGTGTCGGAATGCATTATGGGTAGTGACGTCAAATGGTTGTTCAAAGCCAGCTGAAAACAAGCTCACAGACCGGCAGTGGAATGAACTGGTCTGTTCAGCCTTTCCAGTTTGAGCCTGAGTGTACACAGACACAAAATGAAAGTGAAGAAAAGACCAACATTTAGAAGAAAATGAAGATGAAGGAAGACATGGCGATAGTGGGAGGAAATGGATGGTGTTTGTGCGTGAACTGCTTAGTGATGCCGACAGAGATAGAGAGCGTTTGTTGCAAAGAGTTCAACTTTATGTCACCCACTGTCCAAGCGACTTATCCACGTAAAACTGACCATATCAGTAGCCTTTAACTGTCCTATTAACATTTATAAACACGTTATGACACTGCATTACATTACATGGCATTACAACACTATACACTCTAACTTGAGTAAATTGGTCTGCCACTTCATATTGTAATATTATTTTTCTTTCCTTGTTTAACTGTACCTTGTTGTTGGATCTTCATTTTAATTCTCTTTAATTTATTATTATAATTTTTTTTGTCTGCATATGTTTAATTTTATTTATTGTGGTAGTTTGTATTTCCTCTTATTATTACTTTATGGTTATTATGGCTTGGAATGTCTGATGTTTTGTATTAGAGCCCGACCGATGAAGGTTTTTTAGGGCCGATACTGATATTGGGGGCTAAAAAAGCTGATATAGGATAACAAATATATTGGCCGATATATGAAATAAAAACATTGATCTACACAGGATATATTAATCTTATATTAGGTAATTGTGGACATGTGGATTAACAGTTGCATAAATCTTTGTTTATCTCACAAAGATAACTGACACAAACGCTGTATAATCTTATATCAGACTAGTATGTGACCTGTGGAACCACGGGCTGTAGATGTGGTAGTTTTTATGCTGGGGAGACCAGACTTATGAAAAAAGATGTGAGTCTATATTTTAAGTAATGACATAAAAAATGTTTGGTAAATCATTCTTTAAAATGTAAGGGACACCTCCCTTTAATGAGTCCAACTACAAAGCAAGTTATGGAATCACAAAAATAATTAGAGCAAAAATTCTCCTTGTGAGTAAAAATGGTTGGCACTGCATGTGGTTTTAGCCATCCTTTATAGCCTGAAGCACCAATGAGGTCTTTATCCAGTTGTGGACGATCACAGTCCTCCAAAGCGTCCAGGCTGAAATGACGGGAACACAGCCGCGGGTCCTTAGGCAGTTGTACTCTTCCACATGCATTTTCCCATTGTTTTCTCATTTTCTTTTCTTGTTCAAAGCTGTGGATACGTACATCGGTTCCCTTGTTGCCTTTAGACTGGAAGTTACAACCAAAAGCCGCACAGTGAGGCATGATTTTTCTCTGTAAATAAAGTTGAGCAGTTGAACGTTTGCTTCATGTTGACAAAAGGACAACCTCTTGATGTCATCGTACCAGAATGCAATGCACGCGCAAAATAATGGCAGCTCCCGTTAATAGAATCATGTTGTAAACAATGTTTGTTTTTTTTAATAAACACACATATTTATATACTTTTAACATATTTATTTAATAGTTTAGTTCAGTCTTAGTATTTTAAAACCTATTTGTCT
>JAPTYQ010000006.1:7656989-7667834 GCA_029814465.1 Ostorhinchus cyanosoma
TGGGGGTGGGGGGCATAATATTTATGGGAGTGGTTTATGCTTAGCTGTTTTCTGTTTTTGAGGGACTTCATCTGGGCCACCACCATTGAAATCGTCAATACAGAACAAAGAAACATTGGTGTTACAAGCTCACAGAGCCATTCTCAACTCGTGTCACTGATGCTGTTGTTTGTTTATGAATATAGCATCAGAGGTAGTGAGATATAAGCATCACATACTTTTCTTGTCTTTACATGTATTTGAAAATTAGTGAGCATAATCTCCATGTCTTCCCTTTTGTTTTGCAGGCTCTAGCAGCCTCTCTCACCTGCAGTAAGCTCAGCACAGCTCTACCTCCCACCAGGCTGACATGGCACCCACTCTGGCCACAGCATTCTCTCGCCGCTGGTGGATGGCGGTGACGGCAGTCATTGAGAACCTGCTTTTCTCAGCTGTGCTTCTTGGCTGGGGCTCCCTGCTCATCATGTTAAAGTCAGAGGGCTTCTACTCCTACCTGTGCAAAGCACCAGGTGAGGTAGCTTGATGAATGATGAACATGAGGATGTGAGGAGCACATTTCAGCAATTTAAGACAAAACAAACACCCCTTTATATCCTCACCAAGTTGATGCACCCCTCTGTTAAATAAAAGTATTCTGAAATAGGGCTGCACAATATTGGAAACATTTTTTAAAATTTTTAACCCTGCAATATATACAAAAGGAAAAAATACTGAGGAGTAGTATATAATAGCTGTGTGGTGCTGACGTAAATGGTCAAACAAAGTAGCTGTTACCTCTCGTGGCAACAGGTGCAAGGCACTGTCAACACAGACCACATGTATCATCTTTCTTGTAGCCAAAATAATTCCAGATAACTGCTATTGTTTTTATTTTTTACACCAAGTATTTGTTTATGCTGAATTTTGTCCTGTTCATTGCTCATTTTTTAATGTTGTTACCAGTTACTTACTCCAAACTGATTAAGAATGATTGTGATTGATGGATTGCTATGTGCAGCGTGTTCCATATACTCTTAAAATTCGATGAGAACACATTAAGTTTTGTAACTCAATGTGCAGGACCTGTGATGTGACTGTTGCGCACATGTACATCTCAGTGAAGATGCTCAAACAATATATTGTGCAGCTCTACTCTGAGATTAGTTTTTTTGTAAACTGTATGCACAATAGATAATACACAGTTTCTGTTTTTGAACATCATACATCTGAAATAGATCAACAAATCACAACAACATAAATTTATGTCCTTTGCATATGCAGTAAAATATTTTTAAAGTCATCAGAACCATCACAAATGTCAAATAGTATACACCAAACAGTATGTTAAAAAGGGAAAGTGATAGAATAGCACTGTTTATGCATTCTAAAACAGAAAAAAATATTAACAGAGATATAGATGGTTATAATTTTGACTTGATGTTCTGAGATGTTTTAATATGTTTGTAGTTCATCATCTGGGAAATTATGGGATGGTTAACCACACACAGCTTGTCAACCTAGTGGTGCACCTTATGTATAGCTATGGGCACGTTTTCCATTCCTCAAACCTGATCCAATGAGGATCCACGTAGAATCAGAAAACAATGTTGGTGAGGTTTGGATTAAGGTGTTACTTTGTGTTTAAAAGCTTGTGTAAAAAGCAAGAGAGGGCCACCTCAAACAGTGTATTCCATTTTAAAATTAAATCTATTGTTTTTAATTTCTGTCGTTACAGTCTCTTGTCTCGCTAACACAGAGGCATCTAAAGCACAGATGATTTTTTTTAATTACACTGTAATCACATTATGACAATGTAGAATAAACTCTAGATTTTTGTTGACGTTAGAGCCAGTGATCTTTCTCACTCTTATTCTAAACAGTATTTATCAGTGGAACACACAGCTCATTGGCAGAGCTAATAGTACTGTTTGTATGGTAACAGAGCACACTCAGTTTGTATTTAACAAATTCTTCTTATTAATGGGATTTCACATGACGACCCTCTGAGTGTCTCCCAAGGCTTTCAACAGTCTGATTACAACACACAGGGGGACTTTATGCTGACTGGACTGGGTGTGGTGAGATTTAATGACGCACAAAGGCACATCTAGCTTTTTGTTTCACCAATCAGCTTAACCGTCAATATATTTCATATTTAAGTGTCATTTCTACTGTAGTGACAGTGAATCAGCTGCTGTGATATTAGCAAACTCACAACACTTTTATTGATCCAGCAGCTGGGGTTTCTCTCTGGAAAACAAGTCAATATGCCAGCTGACTCCAAATCAGCTTCAAAAGAATCTGTGAAGCTCTTTTGCACAAAATGAATCAGATAAATTTTATTTTCTATCCTTTACTCCCCTTGATCAAAGTTGATGCAGGGATGCACTCAGCAGGCTATTATTAGGTCACTTTTTTGGCTTTAGCTCAGAAAATGAGAAGAGGGGTTTGGTTTCTCCTAACCATTTTGTAACTACTCCTCAACAGTGTAGGTCAGGGTAAACATAACAACAACAAGGGCTATGTGGAATGCCCAGACTATCCTATCCTGAAAAATAGGACATCCTTCTCAAGAGACCAATACATATCCCACAGTATTCTGTAAATTCAATGAATAATTTTTTTTATATTAAATGTCCACATGGAGAAAATTCTGATGATAATCTTTTTCCTTGATAAGAAGTTTTGTACACATTTTCAATTAAATATTATTACAATTTCAACACAATTTAACATATCCATGTATAAAACAAAAATACCGTTTACTGGTACTTGTCAGACCTGTCAGACCCAAACCTCATCTATGTATTAGAGGTAACCCCTCTGTGTCTTGGCTGGTCAGAGTTCTTCTCCTGTTCAGTAATGATTTGTTCTGCTCAACATTCACTGTCCTCCATGCTTGCTTGCGTTGGAGAAGAATGGAAAATCATTGTCCAAATTATTAAAATATTGCAGTAAAAAGGGGGATTTGTGACCTAGCAACAGAAAATAGAGCATGAAAAGATAGATGCTTGTGGGCACAGGTTATATGGTCATATCTTATAGCCAAAAGACACTGAGGTCAGTTCATCTGTGTTTTGAGTTGTGTCCATTTCCTGGCAGCAGACCGATGTGTGAATGAGCCCATTCATCCATTCATTCTCTAGAGTTATTATCACTGAGGCTGTTTTCTGTCTTTGATCTTCTGATTTGGTGTCTGTCTGTTTGTGGTTTCCTCTATCTTTGACAAAGAAGCACTGATGAAAGGTTTTCAGGGCTAATTTTTGCATATGAAACCTTTTCCTTTTTACAATTTCATTTCTCTCATACATTTACTCACTTTATACAGCATAACCTGATCTGCATTAAAGAAGCAGACAGCTATCTTTGTTTTATGTTTCCACAGTGTAAACATTTGGTATGCGTTAACTACTGACCGATCATACATAATTCTTATTTCTTTGTCAGTGCATAGTGTGTGATTAACCAAAATGTATAACTGTTATTGGCCTGTAGTGACCTGACCCAAGCCTTCCTAACTGCAGGTCTCACCCCTCTTTACAAAGTGTTACAGATGCAATTTAAGTGTTTACTCATGAAGTAAAGTCAGTAATCGGTTTAGGAAAGTGCTGCATATGCTCATTTGTGTTCTCCTTTCCCCAAGGTGTAGACAGTTGTTTCCATTTGACTCATTATGTTTAAATGCGATTGGTAACATTTTTCTAATTGTGACACTTTGGTGTGTTAGCAAGGTAATAGCGGAACACTGAGTCATAAATGAGAGGCCATGTAAAGGTTAAGATAACCTGACATCTGTAGTTCTGCAAATTGTTAGAGGCAGTCTGGTGTTTGTCTGAGGAAACAAAGCATGGCTCCAAAATGTGTTGGGGAATTTCACCAAGTGGCATGTCACTGACTGCAACGTTACGTCTGATGTTTTACAATGAGAGCCACAGGAGATAAGAACCAGGCATGCCTCTGTTATCTGAGAGCAGTAACGCAGTGTCAGGAAAGACAAGTTTAGATTTGTTATGCATTTAGACTGAATCTAAGTATTCGAGACCATTAAACATATCATTTTAAGGATTATAAATCTGTAGTGTTCACTTTATGTTACGTTTTCTGGGAGATTTACCTGCACTTAAACAGCTTTATGACTCAATATGCAGATCTGTATTGAAAGAACAAGTTTGTGAAATCCTGTTGTTGATTTTCAGCTCAGTATTGCCTGCTCTCCCAGGCGTAGGTTGTTGTGGTTTTTTGCTCTGGTGCAATGTTATGTGTGTGTACTGTACATGTACATATGTGTGTCATGCAGCGACACTTGTTAACTCTTCACCTCATACATCTGCTTTCTGTCTCATGACTGCACCTGTGAAGCATTTCTTTCACACAGATTCCTAACTATGACCTGCACAATGACTGGATCCTTATCTAAACAGTTGTTGGTGAAAGTATTTCCCACCTTGTGAAAATCCTGTGCTACAAGCACTGCATTCAAAACCTTACTAAAATGTGTACAGCAAAAAGATGAAAAATAAAAGTAGTCTCTGCGAATCAAAATTGTCCACATTTTACTGTTATATATGTTTGTAAACATTTTTCTTTTACCTTGTACTGTATTTACTGCTGTATATGTTAAAGGTGGAGCTCACTTTATTTACTTTATGTACTGTTGGATAGTTGAATGCATATTCTATAGGCAAACAGGCCTGTGAAAAAGGAACAAAGCTGCAAAAATTGGAAATGCTCAAGTAAAGTACATCATGCAACTACTTGAATAAAAGTACTTACATTCCACTATTGTACAAAGTCACTAATCACAAGTCAGTTTATGAGTCACTGAAACAACCACTTTAACATGGAACTGCCTCGTCAGCTGGAGGATCTAAAATGCTGTCTCTATAGATTATAAAGAAACAAGTTTCAAGCTTCTGAGCATTCCTCTTAAAGAAACAAGCCTCTTTGTACCGTCTGTCAATCATTACATTGATTCATTTGTAGAGGGTGAGTCTGTTTGTACATATGAGATGGCCATAGAACAGAAGGGAGTGGCATAACACAAAGAAAGAAAGAATTTAACAAAAAAAACCACAGAAAATCTAGATTGGCAGTGTTGATATGGACAAGGTAAAATGCTTAACCCAGTGTGGTTCATCATGAAGGACGCTTCAGAGAAATGCCCTCCAGTGTGTTTGTGCGGATGAGTGTCGAAGCTCTACCCTTATTGACTCAGGTTTTCTTTGGTCATTTGATTAGTCAGCAGTTCAGGCCACGGGGGACAGATGTTGCTACCTTCTGTTAGTCCAACAGAAATTTGTACTTAATGCCCCAATACATGTCAAATACCAGCATGAAAGAGAGCACCACATGCCCATATTTTTGGTCCTTGTCACAACACTAGACTATTACTGAGTCAAGAAATGGTCACCATAGAATGAATTGTGATATTGTGGACTATTTTGTAAAAGTTCATTCAGATTTTATCCATCTGAAAACTCAATTCACCCTTAAAACAGCCCTTTTACCTCTCAGAGTACACTATCCTTAAAACACCAGTCATACACTAACACTATGGATAAGTACCTCATTCAACCCCAGATTAAAAATCCAGATTAACACTTTAAATTTTAATCAAGTGACTTTACTCAAACAAATATTTCCACCAACCCTTGCTTTCCTATGTTTGTGTAGTCCTAATTCAAGTATGTTAGTACATTAACACATTTTATTTAGACAATAAACACACTTATAGGGTTTCATCTACCCCTGCATCCTGTGTCCTAGATGCATAAAATTAGACAAGGATGCAAAAAGTGTGTACAAATGAGTCCCAGGGGATGCAAAGATAAAACAAAATTTATGATTGTTTCTTCCCCACAAGCGGTCAAGAAAAATGTCTGTTCGCATTTTCCACAAACAGTGACATTTCATGCTTCAGGGCGGAAGCACGAAATGTCACTGTTTGTGGTGAAATAAAAATTTCTTTTAAAATTCTTCTTTCTTCAAAATTTTTTTTTAGGAGCTCACAGGTTGCGTGGACCTCTTTCACTCTTTTATCCATTATTTCTTCTGGACCCTACACACCTTTTATGACTGGGTGTGCGTGTCATCACCTCTTCACGCATTTTCCTATGAGCCAGCCATTTAATACACAGTTAGTAGTGCAGTTCATGCATACCTCTTTCCCAGGCATCTTTCTCTCTCTCTCAAATTTCACTCAGTACGCACAGGCCGTAATACTGTGTTGTGAATTTGTCGATATGTAGAGTGAACATCGGTGAAAAGATGCCTCCGGGAAAGAAACAAATTTAAACAACTAAAACTATGGTTTGATAAGGATCTTCCCGACTCAAGCTGTATAACTGCCAGTGAACTGGTCTTTTTTGTTGGTCATGGATCTTGCGCTCGCATTAACTCCTTCATGACCCTTGCTGCTTCAGATCCTCACCTGGCATAGAGACCGTCTCAATATAGATACTCAGGACAAACTCATGCTAGGTCAAATGGGGCCCAAACTTTGGAGCTTCAAGTTTATGAAGACACTTGATATCTGGGAAAAAAAGGAGAGGAGGCTTTATGAACTGAAGGAAATTAAACAGAAATCCCATGACTGACCTGCAGAGGAACTGGACCATATGCCACTGTTGTGATTTGTCTATCATTCACCAGGAGTGCCACCACTGACCAGTCTGTATCATATCACCCTAACTTGTTTTAAAACCATCATTCTTTCAGAGTATTTATGTTTGTGCATTAAACAGTTCAGGAAAATATGATTGTGTTTCACTTTCTTTTTCTGTGTATACAATGGTGTATATGTGTGACATTGTGAATGATTTGATATGGAAAATGAAGATAATGAAACAAACAACGTACTTTTTAAAATTAAGGTTTTATTTCCAGACTCAATAGTATAGTGGTGGGACTCAACGCAAAACCAGAAGCACTTAGTCCTTTTTGGTGAGCTGAGTCCCAGGATTCAGTCACACCAATTTGTAGATGAAACACTGCACTAATTGCTACTTCTAACGTGGTGGGTATATGGTGTCTTTAAGATTTAGCACAAGGCAACACATTGCCCTTTGCCATTGCAGTACCTGCAGCCGCTTGGCTCCCCAGCTCTGGAACTCCCTCCCACCATCCAATCCGAAACAGTGACTCTCTCCCCCACATTCAAATCCAGACTCAAAACTCACCTTTTCAGAGTAGCCTACCCACCATAAGTTTTACGCTCCATTTTACATCTTCATTTTATACACTGTAATTACTCATCTATCTATTTGTTTGCTTATTTGTATTTTATGCATTGCTTGTTTTATCTTGTTGTACAGTGTCCTTGGGTGTCTTGAAAGGCGGTTATAAATAAAATATATTATTATTCTTATTCTTATTATTAGACTACACTAAAAACTCAGTGGAAAACAAGGTCATGTTTGGTCTTTAGTCTTTAATGAGACAGAAATAGCCTACATATTAATATGATTGACTGATACTGGGAATGCTTAAAGATTTTTTCTGTAACCTGATGTTAACTCAAACATTTTTTTTGCATTTGTTTTTGAGCTCACGTGTCCCTACATCCCTTCTGAATCGATATATAAGTATCAACAAAACAAACCTTATCAGATCCACATGAGGCTACATTCCCTTTCACCCACAAAAATCCTCCTATCCCCTGGCATTAGGCCAGTGTTATTATGACATAATAGCTTCCTGTTGTTCCTCCTTCCTCCTCCGTTTTTTTTTTTATTTTTTTTTTTAGCCTTAATCAGTCTCAACAAAGGCAGATATCAACATTATACGCTCTTAAGAACAAAGTGGGAAAGGAGTTTCCAGTTTTATTTATTAGTCATAGGGCAGACTTCAGCTTCTCCTGAGAACTTGCGCTTACCTCAAAGCTCCCTCCCTCTAGACGTCAAACTGCTGAGTCTGTCTCTATTGTTTTCCTGGAAGTTTAACCAAAACAAGTTGAGGTGAGAGAGTAGCTTTCCCCATCAAGTTGTTGAATTTCACCAGAGGCAACAGCTTAATAGAGCAGATAGACAAAAATAGACCTCTCATGAACTCAGTGGACTCTTGTTTACAAGTGATTCAGCAGCAGACGGACTTAGGTTGCTATCTGCGTAAAACTGTTAAAGTGAAGCAGATTTCCACTCCTCCATGCAGGAGTTCATCTGCGACTATTTCTGGGGCTTATATTCCTTGTATTGTTTTCCCGCCATGTGTTTACATGACCTTCAATGAGTCTCCTGGCTTGTTGTTCTGCAGAAAGGCAGGGGCAAATGCAGATGCTGCAATAATATAACGGAGTCCCTCTGTAAACTTAGATCACATTAACACCTCTCAACCAGTCATGTGCTGTGTGTGGGAGAGTGTTATGATCACCATTTCTTGCACACACAAAATAAACACAAAACCATGTACACCGGTTCATGTAAAACAGGAATAGGCATGATTTAGTCACGTAAACACTTTAGCTTAATAGAAACTATGATTTATATTATTTCTTATCAAAGTAAAACATTCTCTATTCAGCTATAATACGACTATTTTCAGCTTTAGACAAATGGTTTTAGTGACACAGTACCTAAGCCTGGACATTTGTATTTAAGTCATTTCTGTATATCTTTTTGATGTGTTATAGACAAAGTAGCATTGTATGACTTGACTGAAAATCTATCAACAGATTTATTGATATACAGTTGTCGGTGGCAGCCATTTGTCATTTTTCATCATTAGTCACTGATACAACTTAAATCTACAAAGCCCATCAAGGAAATAGGCACAATCACCATGGTGTTAATTTTGCATTGAACTCATAGCAGAAGAAAAGTGGGGTGCTTAGAGTGACAGTCAAACAGTGGAAAATGATGTGGAAATAGTGATGAGATGTTATTTCTTTTAACTGTTTTGGTATGAAAGGTGATGCTTATGTAAAATAATAATATCAGATTTTCAGTATTTTAATATGGCAATAATGTAATGTGTGTGACATTTACTTATCATCCAGAAAACAGCTCCAGCCTCAACCTCACCAACACATCCACCACTCACGCTGATGGGGAAGACGAGTACCTGGAGTTGAACGGTTGGCCCATCTGCAAAGACCAGGATGAGATGTTGAACCTGGCCTTCACCGTGGGCTCCTTCCTGCTGTCAGCCATCACGCTACCTATGGGCATCGTCATGGACAAGTACGGCCCACGTAAACTGCGACTCCTGGGCAGGTGAGGCTTAAGAGAAGCAATCCAACCTTAAAACCTGATATGATGAACAGTTTTAAATATGACTCATTCTCTCTCACTGATATTCTTCATTGTCAATGCTTTGTGTTCCCAGTGCCTGCTTTGCCTTCTCATGCCTCCTCATCGCCTATGGAGCCAGCGATCCAAACAGTAAGTATCTCACAGCAACTAACATATGTTTACACATTGAATGCACACACTGTTCTTGATCATGTTGCTTTTGTGGGTGAGCAATATCATGCAGCACATTGACACAGAAGTCCAAACCATTCATTGATGCAACAGTGACACTAATCAATATCCACATGCATCTGTGTCACTAATCTGCTCTTTCTCCTGCAGACCTGTCTATTTTGATCTTCTTTGCCTTGGCCATGAATGGGTTTGGAGGCATGTGTATGACTTTCACCTCTCTGACGGTGAGTAACAGTATTTGACTACTACTGAGGCACAGTAGGTCTTGCTAAAAAAATGTTCCTGAGTATTCACAAATACTATTAAATCTGACATATACAAAGACATGCATGGGCATACAGCTCATTGTTTAAGTCAGCCTTTTACATGATATGATTCAGGGTAGCCTACCCTTTCTGTCTGGTGTAGTATGAAGTGCTTATCATTGGATATGACACATGCTAACAGAATAAGCTATAGCCCAGTGAGTCAGCAAGTTTTCGTTCCACGTGCCATGATACATATGTGAATTAAATCTGCAAAATGTATTGGAAGGCTGTGGCTCAGAAACAATGAATAGCTTGTCTTTATTGTCATGTTTTGTAAAACTGTAAATCTGCATGTGTAGCAGTGATGTAACACAGCTTTAGAGGGTGAACCCAGTTGTCAAAATCTGGAGTTCACAGAGGTTTTAACATAATATCAGTAACATCAGTAACATGTATTCATGTGACCTGAAATGAGGGAGAGCAAAAGACATGTGATTTTGGCAGGCTCACTATGGTGAACAGGAAGGAGAGACATTACACATAGAACTGTTGGTGTTAGCAGTGGGTAGGAAAAGAGATCGGCAGGATGACAGAGGAGCTAGAAAAGAGATATTTACAAGATGTAGGGCGGAGGAGGAAAAGGGAGAGCGGGTAGAACGGATGCTGCTGGGTAAAGACGATGAGTGGTGACATGTGGACAAGAGAAGACGGGCTGATGGAGAGGACAAGGAAAGCCAGTGGTCAGGAGGATCACGTCAGTGCTGTCAGAGGAAGTGCTGCATCACGGGAGAGGCCACGTGAAGGGAGAGTGAGAGGACAAGTCTGCTTTAGTAATCTATTATTCACTCCTCCTGTGCTGCTCTGGCTGGTAGCCAAAAAAGACCTCTCCTCATTACTATTTCATCCACACAAGGATACATGCTACAGTAGGGTGTGTATGTGTTGACATTGCCAGATGCATGACTGTTATAACAGCACAAAGAAGAAAGTACTAATGCATTCTGTATATTTGTAACCAGTGCTGAGAAGGTTATGTTTGAAATGGAGCAGGCTACAGACTACAGTTTAAACTGTTAAAATACAATGTACCAGTAAAATTACTTCATCAAAGATAATCTAATGTTTTTTCTTTTCTTTTCTTTTCTTTTCTTTTCTTTTCTTTTCTTTTCTTTTCTTTTCTTTTCTTTTCTTTTCTT
>JAPTYQ010000006.1:7675764-7685814 GCA_029814465.1 Ostorhinchus cyanosoma
TGTGTGTGTGTGTGTGTGTGTGTGTGTGTGTGTGTGTGTGTGTGTGTGTGTGTGTGTGTGTGTGTGTGTATATCTCCACACCCATGACGTGCTGTTTCCTTCTCAGACTGTCTTCTGGGACCCTGACTGCCACACACAAACACACACAGAAGTTGTTCAGCTGGTTTCATCCCACCCCCCACCCCCCTGTCCACCCTCTTTATAGTCTGCAGTCTGGTTGTTTTTGTCTTCTCCAGTTTCAGCTGCTCTCCCCCCAGGAAGGCTGGACCTGCACACAGAGGTCCAAACTACCTCACATCCAGCAGAACTGTATGTGTTACAGTATATGTCTGCTCTACTTTATGAGAGCATGTTTTTTTTAGCTGTGGAGAGCCACTGACCTACAGTACACTGACTTACAGCCCCTGACAGGCCTGCACAAATGTTTCCTTTACACTGCAGCCTCAGGTTGTGTTCATGTGCAGCAGATGGAGTCAGAGAGAGTTGGCTGTTTCCCCTTTCCCTGCCCTTTCCTGAATCTCCAGGCTCAAGGGTAGTTACCGAGGAAAACAACTATTTTAAGACAGGGTAACCTTTTTTTCTCGGGGGGTAAACAGTTCTTAGCCATCATGGATCATTTAAACTCTTCAGGTCATGTTGTCCCACCCAACTCGCACTTCTTGTTTGTGGTTTGCTGACAATGACCAGAGATTTCTTTCCTTCTCTTCTTGTATTCCACTGCCTAGTTCTTTGACTTTTAATGAGCTCAAAATGGACTGTTTGTCTCCTTCCCCTCTTTCTAATGTTACCCCTTCTCTTTGTTTATCTCTGCTTCACTTCCTCATTGTCTTCTGCGGATGCACACTCAGCACTCTGAGTCACAGAGATGGAAAATGGGGAGCCTCTCTTCTCTTCGTTCTTCCCGTCTTCCTTTGTGTAAAGACTTTCAGCCTCATGTTACAGGCGATTTCTTATTTAATACACACTCCCTGCAAAGGCACAAATACCCCACCCATAGACGCACATTGAGCTCCTCCTCTTGTTCTTCATAGCATTACTGGCACGTGTTGAAGCCCCCTCCACTTCCTGCTTTAGGTCTCCCAGTCTCAGGCTCCTCAGTCTGCCTCAACATATATTTAATTTTCATTTGCTCCCACTTCCAATTTTTCTCTTACAGGCTTGCTTGCTGTTCATCTAAATGATTTCCAAAGTGAAAAGTCCAACAAGCTTGCTTTTTTTTTTTTTTTTTTTGCCTTTTTTTAGTATAGAAATTGAAACGTTGAGGATATTTTCTCCACTTAATGAACCACTAATGTTTTGGTGAAGCTTTAAAAGAAACAAGAAGCCATTTCTTATCAGGTGGAGTGGTGGAAATTATATGAAGTGAGCACAGAGCACTTCATTTTACTGGGCGAGGGGATGTAAGATCAGGCTGTGGAGGGAATAACAGCTATTTTTTTCACCCTGCTGGTGATGGCGAAATGGAGGAAGTACACTACATGCTCTGTTTCATACATGTGGCCACATGACATGAAGAGGGGGGTGGAATTGATGAACAGATAGCGTAGGTCAAGAGTTACTCAGTCGGGCAGTCGTGGTGTGAATTTAGTAGCTGTTTAGTCTAAGTGTTTCCTAGATCTTGGTTTTCCAGTTCTCTCTCCATAAATCCCTTCCACATATAGATCTTAATAGTAGTATAGCCTTCCAAGAATGTATGTCTTGGGGAAAAAAGTCCTAGTAAACAAGAACAGAGATGACGTCAGAGTGTTGGAGGTATGCCGTCTGGTGTTCATCAGATGCTCTCTGCTAATCTTACAGCCCAGTTGGCTGCATTTTATTTTGATGGATGGAGTTCTTTCCTGTGCATCAGGACAGGACCGGTCACAGCTGGTTCTCAATGGTCCGGCAGCAGGCAGCTGAAGTTTCTACTCACAGCAGCAAATCCTCTTCCTTTTTCATTTCTCAGTTCTTTCCTCTCAAACAGCTTTACTAGTTTCCTCTTTCACTCACTTAGCCTCAGCATGTTTTGCTTTGTTCTCTGTTTTTTGACATGTCACACTTTTAGAGTTTCAGCACAAGGGAAATTTGTTTAAGTTATCTACAAAAGGATTGTAACTTTATTCAATGGAAGGGTTATAATGTATGTAGGATGTGAACTAAACTGGACCCAATGAGTCTGGTTCCTCTTCATATATGCCACTGAAGATGTCATTTGTGACATTTTAGTGGGTGACTAAATTACTGACATTTTTATTTTTCTGCATCTTTGGCATCACTTGTAAAATGTAATTATTATTTCCATTTTTGATTCATGCATGAGGGTGATTCATCATTACTTCAGCAAGTGTATCACAATGCAGTATCCTAAACTTCACTCACTTTAGCTCACTTTCATTTTAGAAAAATTGCAATCACTGTGAAACACAACAAAAAAGCTTCTTGTTCTTATTAATAATTTTACTAATATGAATATTGAGAAATAAAAACAGGAGCAAGTGTTTTATAAGTGCATCTGTTGATTATTGATCATATTTTCATTAAATAGAGGAGTTATTTGATTTTCATTTAAAAATCCTGTATGATGCATATCCTTAGAATTTGGAATAATGCTAATGAAAATAGTGAAAGAGGCGAGGTCCATTGAAACCCATGGTATACACTGATTAAAAGGTGTTACTCCGATTTCACGTATCTCGCTGTCTTCTCCCTACAGAACATGCATATCACAAAATCCAATGATGAGAGAGACAGGAGAAAATGTGTGTATTTTCAAGTGGGGCACGTGTTCATTATGCACACCATTCATTCTCTATTGATCTCCTTTTGCCTGCATTCATAACATTCAGTACCCAGATATGATCACATCACAACTGAACAGGTTTCAACAGGCCCAGAACTGACTCACGATTGGCCTCCTGGTCACAAGTTAAACCATAATCCTTCAGCTGAGTCATGACAAACACTGTGTTACCTGGAGACAGTACAAATATAACCCACTTATTGATCAATCCTTCTTTCCTCTGACACATCTTTCTGTGTCTCTCAAGTTAAGCTTTAAAATTTCTGTATTATTTAATTATCATTATTGTTTTACCAAAATGCAAATATTCTGCACCTGTAAAGGCCGCTGAAGCCTGATGTCTTCTTTCTTTCTATATCTTTAGGTGACTGTTCTGAAGCTAAAATTAGTGGCTATTCAAACACTGAGTCCATCTGTGTGTACCCTTCACTCTGCACAGATACACTGACCACACAGCTAACAAAGGAGCTAGTCAGGGAAGAAGCAATAACAAAGTCAATGATGGGTGTTATAAAAATTAAAAAAAAACCTATCTATCTATCTAAAGCTATGTATACAGATGCTCTGCTCTCACATTTTATTACTGGACTGTTCTCATGAACATATTGATGTTCATATTTAATCTGTGATGTAATTGAGATTTGACCTAAGCAGCTTAGCAAAGTTGTGTTAATGAGGGAGTCAAAGTTGGATAAAGAAACAGGGATGACATTTCAGGAAATTAGATGTGATTTTACTTATGAAGGCAAATTATATTTAGTTAAACAGTGGCAATGCATCTGTTTAGAAACTGTGAAATCATGTAACTTACTCTGAAGGCTGACCATGAAAAACACAGGCAATACATTCCTCTGATGATTAGAAAGTCTCCAAAACATAGCACTGCTCTCTGAAGAAATCCTTATTTAGACCTTTCAGGGATTAGAGTTGAAAAACACCTGCTGTTTAATGAGATTTAGTAGTGTAAAAGACCGTGATTAATTTCCTCTATTTGATAGAAAGTATACTTTTCTTTGACCTGACGAGTCAAATGTGTTTTCTATCTTGAAGAAGCTAAATTGAAATGGAGCTTGTTTAGAATCTGTTTCTTGTAGACTTTAATACAGACATTAAAAATAGGTGAGCAAAGTTGTGATATGACATTGCTTTCTGACGTTGTAATTCCAGGACATCTTAATAAATATTATTTGCATAATACCCAACCTACACAACCTTAACCAAATCTTTTTTTGTTAATCCTAACCAAACCTAAGCTATGGCATTTTGTACCCTTAAAAAAATTACCATTTGTAGTTTTTGTCATTTTTTTCTGTTACCTTCAGTTACCTCAGTGATTCATTTCATCTGCTGTAAACAATATATATATATATATATATATACGCACACACACACATACACGCACGCACACACACACACACACACACATACACACACACTGCTTTACAAACTCTTTAAGTTGTGGATATCCACTCAGTTTACATAAGTTACATAAAGATCATTGCCTCTGTTCATGAGTTATGTGGGTCACACACAGACGGGACATTTGTTTAGCATGGATGGTAATTGTATTTCTCAAAATGTTTGACTACTCTTTTAAGAATAATAACAGTGAGTTGTTGTTGTCTCTTAGTGCTTGAGGCCACAGCAGAGTCTTTGTGCGCCAGTGTTGAACAGTTGCAAACTCACCTGTCTCCTTGACTGATTTATTATTGACTACAGCCACAAAAACACTGCTATCTGCTCCTCATCAGGCCTGACAGCTGCCCCAACCGTCAACACAGACAAACTGTGTCTCAACAAAGCTGAACCCATTAATCCTTACTTCTTCTTTCATGATGATTTGGTCAAACCAGTTTGTGACATGTTTTTTGGGAATGAGTGGTCTCATCAGCTGATTGTGACTCAGACCTTGTAAACCAGAGAAGCTGTCTTGTGACATAAGCATTAACTAGACAGACCGTGCTCAGCATCTCAGGAACGAGAGGTGGTTTACTCTAGTTTAGGCATGCTATCATACACACAGATGGTGTGTGTTTTTTTTTTTTCTGGCAGTGAGCTGTTTGCTCTCGTGATCAGGTTTTTAGGCAACAGCACATTTTTTTCCCAAATGAACATGTTTCCAGACTGAACAAACATGCCTGGGCATATTCGTGGAAAATGTCATATATCTATGTGGATTGTCTGGAATCTAATCTTTATTTCATGTTGTAAAAATGTCATTTTTCCTAAGCCTTCCGAAATCTAATTAAATTCATGAATTTACACTATTAATAGAGCAACAGACCAGACATAGATAGTGACCCATCCTCAGAGCCTAGTGGAAGAGGAAGTGATGGAGCATCAGTGGGTAAATCTGAACCTGTTGACACTGCATAATTGGCCTGGATTCGTCATGCTGACCTCATCAAGTTCACAGAGCTGGACATTTATGTCTCATCTCCTTCTCACTAACTGGTCCAAATGTCCCCTCATCTTCTCCTAGTCGGTCAGTCTCCTCCTGTAAAGTGTAAAACCTGGATTTTTCTGGTTCCATGTTACTTCAGAGAAGCAGGAGTGGCGGTGCCCTTGTTAGTTTGGATGTCACAGTGGAAGTATAGGGGTTTTCAGAGCTCACCTTTGCTCTAATTAATCTGGGGAGTGGTGCTTTTTTTTTTAATGTGGGGTAAGAAGGTTCAAACAGCTGCCTAACAAGCTGCACCCCTGTAGTGAACACAGTGGCTGGATGAAGAGGACAATGAGAAAGACACCAGAGGGGAATTCTGAGCAGTTCTGCTATTTATGACCCATAATAACACTTCTACTGCGGAGTTAGTTCCTGTTTTTTACTTCCCTGCCTCCACTTCATTCACTACAGTTGATACACTGTAGAAGGTGATTTCCTCCTTTCAGGGTCAAATCAATACATCATCTAGATCAGTTGTCATAAATTAGCCATCCCACATCCAGAGATTATTAAATCTCTCAGACATATGTTACTCTCACACCCTCTCTTTCAAATTTTTGCAATGTTGTTGACGTCTTGAAGACGGCTGTTTACTCTCTGAATTCTCCTAGTTAAGAACAGAGAGTACTCTTGTATTGAGTTGAGGATTGAGTGTCATTATGCAAGACTCTGGCTTTTTTTTCTCTCTGCTCTACTTCAAATGGTGGAACAAAAGTGCAGTACAAGAAAAACACCCATGTGTACTTTGTGGTGACAAGGCTATCAACAGTCAGTCATGTGGAGCAGGATGGTGAAATGTTTGTATTCATGTGTGCAACATACATCAAAAAATATCTTTCAGGCTGAAAATGAAGTAATTAACCCATTGAATTTGAGTGAATCTAACCATACAGATTATGAATCTAAGAAACTTGGGCTAGCAGCAGGTTTCCTCCTAGACATAGAGGTATTACCCCCATGTGTGGCCATTAAACAAAAGGCAACACCAAAAGAAGCCGTTACATAATAGGTCTATATATCAAAAAGACTATATTTTATTATTATTAAAATATTATCATTAAGTATCTTAATTATTAATGAATTATTATTTATTATCTCTCTGTATTTTTAATAAGATGTATCTTTTTAGTCTGACTTCATTTCAAGATATGTAGCCTTCATGTATTGTTTTTTATTCATGGTGATTATTTATTTTGATTCAGTTATCAGTTATTTATATGCATTTAACAGTGTATTTTGTTGTAAGCTTAACTTTTTGGGAAGATGGGCTGAGCTGAATCTAGCACATGACTAGAAATGTGGTAAGGCATAAGTTATAGCCTAGCTCTGTCAAAAGGTAACAAAATCCATGTAGTAGCACTCCTAGAGCTCTATCCTGGAGGCTATAATCACCATATTGAGTGCAGGTTTAGGGGAGTTACCTCAGAAAGACAAAGCCAGGTAATACTACCACTAATATTTCACATCTTTTCAGATAATTTTAAACATAACTTTATGAACTCCTCATTTTTAATATTTCTAGGTGCACACCCAAGCACTATTTATTACCTTTTAGCAGAGGCGTGCTAGCCGTTCCCCCTGTTTTCCAGCCTTTCTATTAAGCCAAGCAAAATAGCTACTGGTATATCATACTAGACAAACAGATGTGATAAGTAAAGGAGTGAATTTAGCTCCAAACTTCTCCTTTAATAATATTCAAACCAGTCATTCCTTTGACCTTAACGGAACCCAGTTAGTAACACTTGTGTCACTTTTGCATGGTGTTTCAGTTATGCATTAGGTGTGTTAATGAAGGATTGAAAGCTAAGGCGCTGAGGTCTTTTTCTCTGTTCTTCCACTGAAATTTGAGAATAACACCGGTCTGTGTGTGGTGTTTTAGAAAATGGATAATTGATTTTTCCCTAAGCCCCAGGCTAAATATCTAATGTAAGTCTTGTAATTACATGTCCTGATGTCAAGAGTGAGTTTTTTTTCTTTCTGCTTTCTCCATAGCTGCCTAACATGTTTGGAGACTTGAGGTCCACCTTTATTGCCCTGATGATTGGATCCTATGCTTCCTCTGCTGTCACCTTCCCTGGCATTAAAGTAACCTTTCATTCTTGGTTTTGTTTTGTTTTTTATTCAAGTTTCATTTTACACCAAAAGATAAATGTACTGTCCCTGTCACATAATGTATGTGCTACTAAGACAGAGCCTCATTGATTCTCCATTAAGCTGTGTTTATTTTTGTAGGTGATTTATGATCTGGGTGCCACCTTTATCACCATCCTACTTGTTTGGGCAGGCTGTGCCTGCCTTGTCTTCTTAAACTGCTTTGTCAACTGGCCTCTGGAGCCTTTCCCCGGCCCAGAAGATATGGACTTCACGTAAGACAAAAATCTGCAATGTCTGACACACAAACAGCAGAGAAACATTTCTGTACCCTCCAGCTTCTTTTTACGCAACAATTACACTGCTATGAGCTATTCTCATATCTGCCTCAAGTGGATTCCTACTGAGCTCAGACATCTGTTTTTACAGCCGGTATTCTTCACTAAGATCACAGCACTTCCACATACACACATAGTGTACATATACAAAACTTTACAGCTATGCATGCTTCCCCCTCCCTCCCAAAGTCTAAATCCCATTGTAATGCAGCAAAAGCCAAAACACACTAAAGACAGGAAATACTATAAAACCAGATGATCAGCAGGATTTGTACTCATTCACATGGATCTTTTTTTTTCGTCCTTGCCTACTGTCTGCCTGTGTTAAAGTTTTCCCCTCCCGTCATGTTTCCCTTCCCTCATTTCATATACTTTTAACATCATGTTTCACTGTGTTGTCTCATTTCTGTGTTCCTTCAGGGTAAAGATCAAGTTCAGCTGGCTGGGCTTTGACCATAAGATCACCGGGAAGCAATTTTACCGACAGGTGACGACCGTGGGACGTCGTCTCAGTGTGGGCAACTCAATAAAGCAACAACACCAGCCACCCAAAGACTTGGCCACGCAGGAGGCCAACAAGCTGTGCCTGTCCACTGTGGACCTGGAGGTGAAGTGCAAGACGGAGGAGGAAAGTAAGTCTTACCTGGAAATCATTGTATAGGACAGTGTCACAGTAACTTACCTGGTCATTCTGGCTCATGTCAAGGCTTTCAGAATTCTAAAGCTCTATTCCAAACATGTCTAAGTTATGAATTTGAAGTTCTTTCTGAGGTCAAATGAATAAACAAGCAGTTTGAAGCAAACAAGCAAATTCTCCACTAGTTTTCACTTCTGTAGCATTAATATTACTTTATCACACCTAAGAGTTAAATTGGTCTTGCATTGAAAACTGACTGCCACAGATCTTGCTAGATATGGCTTCAGATCTGCATTTTATCTGTCTCATTAAGGATTCTTTCATATTTTTGAAGGGAAAATATCAGTAGTCATTGTAGATATACAGGATAAAACAGTTGAAGATATATAGAAGATTATCATTCACCATTAAGTGATTTAAAAAAACAACAACCAATAAAGAACTTAGTAAATGTTTCTACATTATTGTTTTTTTCAAGAAACTCATAACTAAAACATCTAATTGAGTTGGTATGGAATGACCCTTGAGTAACTTGTGGTATGTAGAAAACAAATGCTGGATTTAGGATTTATGGTGTTGTGTTCTGTCGTGTCGTGTCGTGTTTTTCTCCTGTGGCTTATTTTACATTCTGATTCTCAAAACTGGATACCCCAGCATGATGCTGAAATAAAATGCTGTTGTCAGTGTGTCACTGAGTGACAAGAAATTCAAATGGTGTAGCAGAACACTTCAGAAATGCTCCTTTTGTCTGTAGAAAAGATAGTCTCACTATTTTCCATGTATCCTTTGCCAATTTATCAATATTTAACTAAGCATCTCAAAAGCCAGTCTTCAAGTGGCATCAGCACTGTGGCTCAAGCTGCTTTGTGATATATCTGAAAGCTCCATGGCAGACAAAAGCTTTCTAGGAAACAGCCAATCACACAGTCCTGGGGAGTAAATATAATGCGTGCTTCATAAAGTTCTCTATTCAGGCACATGGTGTAAGTCACTAAATTTATAGAGTACACATTTTTAATATATACAATACCTACTAATATATTTTCAATGGCACCCTTTATCACATACATAGACAAAGATGAAATTATTTTCATTTTTTAATTTAAAGCTGCACAATGCGGTATTTTGCAACCAGTGACAATACTTTGCAGTCTGTGGCAAGATAAAACAATATCTAACTCTGCAAAAGTTCTGCCAAAGCTCTGTAAAATGTAAAGCCTCTGAGCTTGACCCAGATCTGTATCCATCAATTAGACACAATCTCCATACATCCCTGTGGTACCTCACGTATCTTTTTACCTCTGCCCTACATCCACACTAAGCTGACCTCTGTTACCCCTACACCTCTGAACTTCCATAGTCCCTGCTGCCCCACTTCAGCTTTCCCATTTAGGTCAGTGACTCCCAGTGGGGGGCTCTGATCGCTCCCTGCATGGTTTCTTTGGTATCAAACGGACCGTGGAATCAGTTTGGACCTGGTTCCTAGAAAATCTGCTCAGCAGATGTGTAGTATTTTGGCAGGGAGTGCTAGATGAGCATTGTTATAGGTTGAAAGTTGAAGAAGTATGTATGTACAGTATCTCACAAAAGTGGGTACACCCCTCACATTTCTGCAAATACCATCTGAACCAAAGATGCTGCACTAGAAAGTCAAACAGTTTGCTGAAGACAAGCAGACAAAGGGAATGGATTACTGGAACCATGTCCTGTGGTCTGATGAGACCAAAATAAACTTATTTGGTTCAGATGGTGTCAAGCATGT
>JAPTYQ010000006.1:7687295-7697764 GCA_029814465.1 Ostorhinchus cyanosoma
TACTGTATTTGGAGTGTGGTGAAGATGCCCATGATTTGTTTCATAATAGATGGACTTGTTTCCTGTCTCCCCAATATTACTACCACTTTGACGGTATGTGTGTGTGACATTTATGATGTACTTTTTTTTCTTTCCCATTTTTTCTTTTTTGAATCAAAAAGGCCTGAACAGGTTAGGCAGATAATAACACTTCATAATAAGCACCAACCAGCATGTAATATGTAAACATTTGATCCAGTGCTGAAGATTTCTTTCTTTTACATTTTTAGATAAAAATGAAAAATACCATATGTAATATTTTTACTTGTTTCTTTATTAACGTTATATGTTCTTTCTTTTTGAGTTACTGCTTTTTATTTACTAGTACCTTGACAAAAAAATAAGAAGAGTTAGAATAATACACTATTTATAGTTTTCATTACAATCAGAGACATTTAACTGTAATCCTAGAACAATGACTACAACAACAAAATAACACAGAAACACAACAGGAAAGTTACATAAAACTCAGTATCAATACCAGACAATATTGACAAAATGTAAAACGTACAACAGCAGTCACACAATGTTCAACACACACCATTAATCAGACATTAAAGACAGAAGAAAAGATAGATCAGACTTACTTTATTTGAATTGATATTTTCATTGTGATAATCATCATGTAATCACATTGTTGATAAAAATACATATAAACATTACCTTATCAGCATAACCTGTCACCAAACAATGTCCTTAATGAAGGTTCCAGTAGATACTTGTTCTGGGTAATAAACCCAGCAGTTCCATCTGTGCACTGGCAATTAAGAGCTTTATCCACTGCTTCACCATATGGACACTTGTGTCCGTTTTCTATTTATATTCACAAGTTTTATTAATGATCAACTTTTCATAGAAGCCACCTCTCTGAAAACCCCGGGCCCCTCACCTTTCTCTTGCAGGTTAAGACGTGTTACTGTGGCACATAAGGGCTAGTGGGAATATTTATGACAGTGCAATCAAGACTTACCCCAGGGAGACACTGGAGTAGTGTTCCTATGGTATAAGTAGGACTGTATGTAGTATGAGAGAGGCACGTTCAGGCTTGTAGCTGTCTGTACTGTACTGCTACTTTTAGGTTGGGTTTTACAGTGTCACAAAGAGAAATGATCTGCACTTACATCTTGAAGCTATGTTACATCTTTGCCAAGTTTTGTACAAATGACTTTTGGTTGTTTTTGATTTCAGATTCGGAGTCACAGTATTTTTTGCCCAGATGTCTCAAAACACAAACATAAAAAGCAAGGTCATTCCTAGCACAGTTTGTGATATCAACAAGTGAAAAAGATGTCAATTATCTGTTACTTTTTAACTGTTGTGATCTAATAGACATCACACTTGAGTCTTCCCATCATCTTTTCATACACCACACTTTATATCATTTGTGCCTCAAAATTTCATCATTGTTGGAGTTAGAGGCTATATATTATCAACTGACCATCAAAGGGCACAAGTTTTTTGGCTGTGTGAGATATGCTACTGGCTACATTTATTTTAATAAAACAAATTCAAATGTAATAAAAAAAATTTATTTTAGTGGCAGATTTAATTTAGTTCAAGGAAAAATCTCTTTCCTGCTGAAATAAAGCATGATATTGACACTATTTGAAATGAAATCAGAAGCCACAATGTACAGGGCCTAACAGTAAATAATCTGATCTCATATGAGTCTAATGATCACTCATGTCTCTCATTTCCTCTGCAGCCCAGTCCTTCATGAAGAGTATCTTCAGTCCCATCTTCTTGCTGAGTCTCATCACTATGTGTGTGACCCAGCTACGCCTCATCTTTTACATGGGGGCCATGAACACTATCCTGGAGTATCTGGCAGATGGAGACCTCAGTACCGGTGTGTGTCTGTTAGTATACTGAACATGCTAACATGGTTGATTTTTGTGAATCTTTGCTTTTTTTCTTCTAATATTTGTGTTGCACAGGGTCATGTCACTTCTGTATAACTCTCTGCTCTGTGATTCCGGACAGCCTCATCGCTCTCAGCTGCTCTCTGCTCAGCTAAACCACCTTGTTGCTGTTTTTTAACTCCCTCCATCTTTTCTTTTCTGCTCACCTCTGTCTTGCCCTTTGTCTTTTCCTGTCATGCTGGCTTCCTGCTGTTGCAGTGGAGAGGATGCAAGTGGGTAAGAAACTTTAAAAGCTCAAACCACCCACACTGTTCAGCCTCTTCCACAGCTCTCTGTCCACTTTGTATGTCTCATAACAGCATGAAGTCTGAAGTCAAATGTGTTTTTAATATCCTAAAATCATACAATTATCTGTTATTGTGTAGTGTGTGTATCTGCCTCTAATATACTCATACCACTCATTTTATATTCATAGTTTAATCAAAAAATTTAATAGTAACTTCCTATTACCTGGAATGTTATCTTTCAGTGAGCGTCTATACATCTATCTTTGGCGTGCTCCAGCTTTTGTGTTTGGTCACTTCTCCTGTGATTGGTTATGTCATGGACTGGAGGCTTAAAGACTGCGAGGATGAGAATGATAAGCTGACCAAAAGGTGAGGTTAAGCCCACATACTGTAGAAAGGAAAACATAAAGGAAAAACATAATATTGGTGCATGAAAATATATTAAATTCGGCCTTGTTCTACTAGGGAGCCTGGTCAGCCCCGTCGCCCAGACAAACAAATTCAGAAGATTATCAACGGCACCAGAGCCTTCATTTTCACGAACCTGCTCCTGGTTGGTTTTGGAGTTACCTGCATCATCCCTAACCTTCCCCTTCAGGTACCAACACAGAGAAAAAGCTTTTTATTCTGACGGATATTGAAAGAGTTAGTCAGCATTTCTCAGTGAATTTGTTGACAGGTACATTGCTCTTTAATTAACATGCTGTAAATAAGCCACAGTTGCCCATCTAATTTTTCATCTGGGGTCTCATGTTAAAAGGTCATCCTAAAAACATAAATATCACATCTAATAGAAATCAAAGGACAAATTCAGTCAGTTTGCATGAGTTGTTGTTTGTGAGCCAAATTCTCAGCTGACTACTGAAAATAGCAGCATGTGTTGATTTTTCTGATGTGTAGTTGTAATAAACTCTTCAGACACTGTTATAAAATGGTGACTGGCTAAAAGCACTTTTTCAAATGGGAATGACAGTCTCCCATTATGCTTTCTCTGGTTATCTGAATGCTGGTGGAGGTTTTTTTTTTTTAGATTTTGCAAACCAAAGAATACGTTAATACATACAGTAGCTCAGATGTTTATCTTTGTGCAGCTGTGAGTCGTAGTTGCAGTATGAGGATTACATTATGTTGGAACAGGAAGATTCACATGGCAATGTAGCTCCTGATATGTGTTGATGTTGTAGTGACACCTACTGGAAGACTCAGTTATTGCAATTTATTTACTAAATGTAAATCTACTCATCAGAGGGAATGGATAGTTTCTCATTAAAGCGCAGGCAGACTGCAAAGTGACCTAGTACTATATGAGGAATTGATCTTTTTTCTTTTTTCTTCAGATTCTGTCATTTATCTTGCACACCATTGTCAGAGGCTTCATCCACTCTGCAGTTGGAGGCCTCTATGCTGCTGTGTAAGTGTGTCACACGTTATACTACAGTACTGTAATGACACATATTACCCCCCAAAACATTTACTAGAGACACTACATGGCTGACACCTGTGTGATTCTTTAGTGATTGTTTATCCTATGAGGAGAGGTTTCCCAATCCATAAAGGAACAATTAATCCTCCAGCTTATCAAAACATTTAGTCATAACACTGTTTGACATACGTGGTTTTCAATGGACAGGAAGGGGATGAAACATTTCTGTATGGCAAATAACTAAAGCTGTCAGACAACTGTAGTGGCGTAGAGTGTGTAATATTTTGTGGAGTAGAGAATATAAAGTAACAATGGAAATGAAAAGTAAAGTGTGAGTACCTTAAGTTTGGACTTGAAGAGAAGAATCTTGTTACTGTCCACCACTGACCTCCAGTGACACTGTGCAATAACGTATAGTGTCATGTGTAGGTTTTAAGTCACATGCTTTCACGCCAAATACACAATACCTTGCTTAGTGTGTTACTTATTTTGAGATAAAATTACAACTTAAATAACTGGTATTACACTGTATCCATCTTTGCATCAGAAAAGATGCTAGCATAAGTTGTGGCCATAAAGCTAAAAACTATTCCAGAAATTGATTCTTGAGTGAGACTGTGTTTAATCTGATTGACATCACTTACAAAATTTGAGTTTTGAATCATATCAGTCTTTCACTGGTTGGTGATGTGCATCATTAAGGGCTTTTTGTTCCCTGCAGGTACCCATCCTCTCAGTTTGGCAGCCTGACAGGCATGCAGTCTCTAATCAGCGCTCTGTTCGCCCTGCTCCAGCAGCCTCTCTTTTTAGCTATGGTGGGACCTCTGGACGGAGATCCATTATGGGTAAGATGACACAAACATGTGATTTTTACTAGAAATTCACACTTTGCAATTTTCTCATCTCATCTGATTTTTGACCCTTTCTAATATTTATTTTTTCTTTTAACATTTGTAGAAGTTTTATTTAATGGAAAATCCAATTTTAATAATGCAGCACCAACCTTTTACATTTGCGCCAACATGTAGGATAGAGCTTTATTACACAAGTAAAATCCAGCTGAAAATGAACTTCAGAATGTTCCACTCATTTTACTTCAGGGGCCACATACAGTGTGACCAATGTGATGATAGGCATAATAGCCTATAAATAATTATCCAAATTGTTCTCTTTGTTCTTAGTGTGAAAAAAGTCAAATTGCATTATGAAAATGTGACCAATGTGAATAACCATGCACTAATTTCTTAAGAAAAATAAGTGCCATTTCAACAATATCATATCTCAGCTTATTATTAATACAACTTAATACAACACAGTTGATCTATTATATTGTTAAAATTGCACAAATTTTTCTTCGGATATTTCAGGTAGTTCATGTGTCTTTAGATTATTCACATTTTGTTGTGAAAGCTTAATTTGTAAATGTAAATATTTTCATAATGTAATTTTTCTTTTTTTAGATTAAAATGAAGAAGAAAATGATCTGTCATTAACTTATAGGGCATTATGTTATTACTTGAGATCACAATGGGCTGTATGTGGCCCTTGAACTAAAATAAGTTTGACACTATTGACTGTCTTTAGTGTAATTTTTGCATTTTGCAAAGTCATCCTGAGGGCTGGATTGGACCCTTTAGCCTGCCAGTTTTGATGCAGATGTATGAAGTTCATTTTACTTGGCTGTTTTGGTGTCTGTGTCTTGGTCATGGTGAAGAAATTTGAAGGGCACACAATTTGATTTATCTGAGACTGATCTCTGGTCAGTATTGCGATGCCTGATCTTTATATTGTGTTCAGGTGAATGTCGGCCTCTTAGCGCTGAGCATGCTGGGATTCTGCCTTCCGTTCTACCTGCTGTTCCACAGCCGCCACCTCCAACGCCTGAGAGATGAGCAGGACGAAGATCCCAAGATCTATGTCAAGATCAATGACGGCAGCAAACCGGAGGCCTTTGTCTAGACAAGGAAGAGGAGTGGAGAGGAAGATGAGCAGAGAGGAAGGAGGAGAGAGTGGTTTTCACTTTTTGACATGGAGGATGTCACTCATTCACTCTGTCCTCCCTGACACTGCAGCACCTCTCACAGTTTGTCTGCACTCAGATGTGTCACAAACCCCTCACATTCCCCCTCACACACCATGAGACTCCCATTGTGGTGTAGCAGAACTACCATCCCACTGCGACCCCTGGTTTATCCCCACATGTACACTGACTGTGCACTGTGAGAAACACACAGCTGCTTCAGCCCACTGGAGGAGTGTATATAGGGGCTGAAAATGCTCCAGCCACCCCTTCAACTGCATCTTTTAACCGAGGAGAATATTGACGAATGGGGAAAAGACTCTTCAACTCCCCAAATGACTCCTCTTCATATCTTCACTTCTGTTATTTCTTTTCAGCTGTTACACACTTGTCACTGAGGGCCGACTGGTTCTACCAGTCTGTTCTTCTACGTTAAAGAAGATGCCAACCATTGGGAACCCAAAATGAAGAGACTTTGGAGACAAATATTAAATTCTCAGTGACAGTATTATGCTTTTAGCAAAAACCAGAGTGTTTTTGTTATAGACCTGCCAGGTGTCTTATTGATTTGTGAGGATAGTATCCTCTGGGAGATAAAACAAAAAAGCAGCCAAACACCTGCTGTTAAGGCATCTCTGCTTCCTTTTTCCCCTGGAGGGCATTACCTGGATAGACATCCACAGTATTGGTAGCAGTTTAGACTCAAACACACGTAGTAAGAGAGAGTTAATCATGAAAATACTGCATGATACCAGAGACAAAGCTGGTCAACTCAACACACAAATTGCCACCAGTTATTTTCGTATTTGTATTGTTGATTTAGTTTCTTTAAATGTATGTAATTTCTTGCAATATGATCTCTGAATTCCTGTTTAATCTTTGTTCCTTTCATATATGATCAGGTAATGTGGAGAATGACTTGTTTTTAGACTAGGTAGACGGGACACAGATACTGTAGTGTGTGCTTAAACGTTAGAGTGAGCTATTGAAGCGTTGATTCGTTGTAGCAATAAGTGCTTCTGTGAGGTGCTGGGTAACATTTTAACACATTATCACACACAGACTGAGGTGATGTCTCACAGATAGAAAGACAGGTAAACAGGCAGCATTGTGGACATTTCATGGACTGTATGTGTTTATCAAAAGGTGCTAGATGAATCACAGAAATGCATAATTTATATTTATCGTTTAAGTGCAGGTGAGATCAATTCTGTACAACAATTTAAAAAAGCTCCTTCAAGAGCTAAATGTGGGTGAAATTTTTTTGATATTATGGATCCCAAAGAAACTAATTAAGTTTACTGTTTGTTGTTACTGCTTTGATCTTGATTTCAATTTTGTAGTAAAGCATCTCTGTGACACTTGAATTAAATTCTCACACACATAAAGGGAGAATTAAACATGTTGAAAGGTAGTGAGGTGAGACTGAACACACATAGTAAAGGCTCCTTGTGTTTGATTGAAAAGAGTTTAGGGGGAGAATTATCACTGTTTCTTTCAGTCTGCTGTCTTTTGACACCATAGCAGAGTAAAAGCTCTGCAATATTTTCAGTAGCTCACAGGGGCACTTCCAAAGACGGCTGTGATCCACAGGGTGCCTCTCTGTGTGGATGCAGGCAGGATGTGGCAAACCCAGTCCCTCTCTCCCTCCATCTATCCCTCTCATCAACACCTCATGAGAGATTTACGGCCTTGTGCTCGTGGCTTAAAAAGCAGGTTACTGAGCTGTGAGACGAGCCTCTGCCACCATCAGGTGAATGACGCAAGTGAGAAATGAATGGCACATGATGCACTTTAGATAAATAAAATGGACCTCTGTCATGTATTTTACACACATGGTGCATGGCTCTGCTTGCAAGTGGCGCATGATGCAAAGAATGTATACAATGCTGATTTTTAATTCAGAACATGGGAACGGAAAGATTCAGTTATTTTTATATTCCCTAAGAAATATTGCTTCACATGTTCTTAATATGGCCTTTAAATGCACGGACACTGTGGCAGAGTCCCGTCTCAGCTCAAAAACCTTGACATACCACTATTGGTATATTCATCTCAACAAATCTGTAGTTTTTCTTCTTTGTAAAGAATTATGTTGAGTGAAATGAATGCAGTAAATATTGGAAGGTGTTTTATTTAAGACTGGGGAATTAAGTTGGGAAGGTGGAAAAAGTTTGTAAGAGTCATTTTTGATAGATGTGAAATCGAAATGCAGTGGCAAACTATTAGATAAGATAATAAACTGTAATAAAAAAGAAAATCATTAATTTCCTACAATCCTCTGTTTTGAGATACAAAGTACAGATTCTGAAACATTCTGATCAACGGTTGGTAGTTACAGCTGTCAGTTTCATATGTAACTCTGCCATCTGCCTTAAAAGGCCTGCAATTAAACAAAATCTACATCAGAGTAGATTTTCTACACCGGCATCAACATAGACAAAGAATAGATGCAGAAGTCCTTTCAGACCCATAGCATTAAAATGTACTGAAAGGATTTTTTTTTTTACCCATCAATGCTAAAAACAACCCCAACAACTATTAAACACTGCAGCTCTAACCTCTTTGGGATAAATGTATGGAGTCCAAATAAAAATAAGTCCTCAAGTAAGGCGCAGATAGCACACATCTGTCCTTAAGTACAGTACCAGAGCACTTGTACCTCCACCTCTGAGCACATACAGTAGCTGTAGACCTGCTTTATTGTATCGTGTCCTTCACTACTTATTTGTATATAGAGATACAATACTGGAAATTGGTTCACTGATTTTTTTCATACAGATAAATCTCTAATTATAACTTTACTACTTTTAATTTCATCTCTGAAAACCAAATTCACATTTACCAGTCTTAAAAACCCATGCAAATAAATACTGCATTCATTTCAATCCAAAGGTGTCTGATATTGAATCAGATGACTGCATGGTACAGATACACTCTGAAGCAGTCCTTTCCCTCCAGCGTTATGAATGTGAGTGATGATAGACATTGGTTTGGTTTATCTGGTGACCCATCCTCATTTCACTCTCAGTCTTAGTAATAACAAACCACAAATGTCTGTGGGTTAAAGTCACATTTAACGTCACATCGGGTAAAATCACAACAGTGCAGAGTGAATGAGTGATGAGTTACCACACGCAGCAGCCACTTTCCTTCACTGTCATACCTTAAACCCTTATTACATCCCCTTATCGATCTGATGGATAAGATTCACACCAACCTCTTATGACAAGGATTCAGCTTGAGTTTGAAATATTCATTGATGTGTAGGTGAAGTGTTAAGAGGAATCCTTCGCTGGTGGGTGTTTCTACAGTTTGATTGTGTGTAATGATTGAAAAGAGGGATTTCAGCTGAAAAGCCGACACTTGTTTTGTTTTCTACCATGTTACATTTTGACTGTACTGTCTTTTATTCAGCTATTTTCCCCTCTAATGTTTATGGAAATGTATTTTTGTTCATGTACTGTATATTTGCTTTTGTCTTGTACCACAGTATAGCCATTGTCATTGCCATTTTGAGTCATTATTTCAACTGAAAGAAAAAAAAATAGATCAATATTTGAAGCAAAATAAACAGTAATTTTTATGGACGTGTCTAACATGAGAATGACTTTTGGCATCATATTACACTTCACAACATAATTCAATGAGTATATGATACAACAACATAAAACTTTTAATAGTTATGAGAATGTCATTGTGGTTTGGAATGATGGTGTTAATAAGTAAAAGTCAGGATTGATACTGATACTGAACTCTGAATGAAATTTTGGCCAACAGCTGATACTGCTGTTTATGGTTCTGTTACTTTTGTTTTTGTTGTAATTTATCCCCTCTTTAACAAAAATATCTTCATTACTCCAAAATTAGATCAATATTAAGCATTTTTCTAATATTGTAGAGGAAGCGCAATATACTTCAAAGCAGTAGGGGTCAGTGTTTCACTGTACTGCAGTTACTTATAGAGAAGTCACAAGTTTTTTGTTTTTTTTTTTTAAAAGTAACCTTTGAGTTTCCTCTGCATCATTTTAATCAAGGGTGTTGCAATAAGCTGCCATAGCTGTGTCAAACTAGTTGAACCAGAGTAGTAGGTTTCTGCCTGTACTGGTTTGACCAGGACAAGGCTTGAACACAGGGCTGAATGGCTACTCCACCCTGTGGGAAGTGAAGAGGAAACTTAGAACTATCTCTGAGAAACAACTATCACTGAGCTGAAGTACTGAGGTTACATCGATAGCAAAAAAAAAGAAAGCCGGTCTTGAGCTGCACAAAACACAAAGGAAGCATGTAAAACCATATTTATAAAACCACATACAGCTACATATAGCAGACACTAAAACTAAACAGACACAAAACTAATTACAATTTTAGATAACATCTGAACCACTAATCCTAACAATACATTTAACCCTTAAAGACATAGAACTATTTTTGTGTTGACTTCCAATGAGTTTTTTCTCATTTAACCTTCCTTTAGTGGTTTAAACCTTATTATATATATATATATATATATATATTATCCTCTGCGTTTTGCTGCCTTTGAGTAAAAGTAAGCTGTTTTTCTATATTTAATTTACTGATCACGCAGATGTTCAGAAAAGACCAGGGTGAAATGAAAACACAGAAAAGTCAAACTACATCGGTTTTATGATGAATCAGTGTTGTAGAAAATGTTTCCTTGTTCACTGTTCTGAATGTAGAAATTTGTCATTTCTGATGCTGCTGAAAAACTGAGAAACAGCAGCTTAGCTGAAATAAATACAAATTATATATATACACACGCGCGCACACACGCACGCACGCACACACACACGCACACACACACGAGCAGCAACCGG
>JAPTYQ010000006.1:7704433-7720303 GCA_029814465.1 Ostorhinchus cyanosoma
ACGACTGTTTAGGAGCTAATCTGTATGAAATTAGTAAATAAAGTATAAGAAAACACCTGATTTTCACAGAAACATGCAAAGGACAGAGGTTAATGTTACAATAAGTGGTAATTAATGGTGATTAAGATTAATTTGAAAATGAAACACAACAATAGTTCTAGGTCTTAAAGGGTTATGGATCCATGTGTCTGGAAATAAGTGAGTTTTGTGACTAACAAGACGTGATATCATTGTAAGCAAATGTAAATATTGATGTCAGAGGAGCCTCGGGTCTTTTATGATTCACGGTTATATCAGGATGTTCATAAAATGAACAGTGGAACATACAAGAAGGGGCCTAAAATTGAAGTGGAAGTAATGTTTGTATTCTCTTTAGAAATACCTTCATAAACAAGGAGTACAATCGTTTGTGTAAAAGTAAATCAGAAAGACGCTACACGTCCGACTTTACCAGAGGTGGTGACTCATCCGACTGCACCTGAATGTCTCACTGCAGCTACCTGAACAAAAGGTGCGTGTCTCCTCCTCCTCCTCCGCCTCCTCCTCTCGTGCGGACGCCTCGCCCCTTTGTTACGGCATCTTCCAGGAAGAAAACCCCGGACCCACAGGCGACGGGCGGTAAAAGAGTGTCTCCTGTCTGCCTAACGTCATTTTCCTGGTTTTTCTCCGTTTGTTGTGCTGTTTTATTCGCCGAAGCCTCCACCGACATGCTTATTAAAGAGTTGTGAGTATCTTAAGTTATTTGTGAATTGAACAGAGACAGACCAACCCGAAACTTTGACAGTGTTACACGTTATGAACTACGAGCTACATTGTAAACGAGGCCAGAAAACCTTGTTACTCGTTCATATGCTCCTGTTTTATTAAGTTATAGAGTTTTAAATTAACGATTTATGCCAATTTATTGTAATTATGTCCTCTACCATTTGCGTTTTTCAATGAAAATCATGTATTTTCCTATATTGAATCCATTTATCACGTAGGTGTTTATAAAAGCTCAGAGTAAAATCAAATATTATTGTGTCAAAACAGAAAGGACGGAAGAAAAAGTGAGTTTTTCAGCAATCTAAATGTAAAGACAGGCGTCTAAAACCACTGTCATGTGTCAAACTACGCACCGATGTTCTAGAAGATGATAATGTTTCCATGTTCACTATGGAGCCTCTGATCATCCAAATGGGTCATATACGATAACCATGAAAACCGGAGAAAATACATTTTAGCTGAATTATTTACATGTATTGATAGGATTAGTGTTTCAACAGGTATTTATCATTTTAGGTCAGTAGATGCATTTCGTCTCCAGCGACTGTTTAGGACTTTGAGGGTGACTTTAAGTGTATTTTTTTTTTTTAATCGACCTGAGGCATACTTTGAGATAACCTGATGAACATCGTCTATTTTTCAGTTCCTCTAACTCTTGACTCCAGGCAGTTTTATGACTGTCCTGTCATATGCTTAACAGTGCTGGACCAGCATCCACAATGTGGCTGTCATCTGATCACAGTGCAAAGTACAGTCAGAGACTCAGCAGTGTTCAAGACGATCATCAGAAGTGCAGGAAAATAATAAATGTTTACTGATAAGAGATTCTGTCCTTTGACTTCCAAACTCTGCTCAACACATCAAATAGTGTCCAAAGCTGTGGTCCAGTGACATTATTTTCTCTTAAGTTCTGATGTGGATACAGTAAATGAAATGATGATTTTAGTTCAATAATGGGTGGAAACGTCACAACAAGCAGACAGTTGCCTCTATTTTTTTTTTCATTAAAGCAGCCATTGAGTTCATGCATGGCAGGCTTCTCTTCCACTCTGATCTGTTCTAATGAAATATTCAGGCCCTGTGAGACTGGCAACAGGTGGCGATTAATTTGCTATTGTATCATGGCACATGAGAGGGCTACACACATCCGCAAATGCAGACAATTGACAAATTAAAAGAAAATCGAAGGGATAGATTTTGGACTGACACTGCAACACCAACACTGCGAACCTGATGTGTTGCCAAGAAATGCCACAGTGTAGATCATGTTTTGTAAGATCCGTATGTGTGCGGTTGCATTGAGGAACATGGCCACTAGAACTAGAAACTGTCAGGTTTAATGTCACTCCTGAGGATGAAAGACTGCTGTGTTCAAAGCAAAACTGAAAAGGAGGTTTGCTATTTGTTTTTCCATCGAAAAGGACAGAGACGATATAGATTTTTCTAAAAGGTCCTTCATGAATGCTTTGCTTTGACATACTTGGTTATGTGCATCAGAAAAGGAACCTTTTTGCAGCCAAATATTTTGTTAAGACTGAGCTGTTAAACAATCTCTACTTTTTAACTGCTATTACTTACACTTTGGAGTATGGCTGTGCATTACATTGAGTTCATTTTATTGAGGTTTTGCTCTCTGAAAGTCCTGAAAAGCTCTTCTTAGTTATTGTTATAGCACATGTTGCATGTTTTGGTGTGAGCTCACAAAGACAGGAACTAAACTGTGTCTAAGTGAGAGTCCACCATTACACTGAAAAATTTGTGACAGTTTTTGGCCATATTGCACAGCTTTATTTTGCAGTCTTGTCAACCTATGTGAGTTGGAAATCCAAAATAAAAGATCTAGTCAGTTCAGTCAACATCAAAACAGCACATGAGAGAGTATCTTCTGAAGAATGGAGAATCAGTGCTGAGCAGCACTAAAACTGTTCTGATGGCCTAAGACACTACCTTGTTTTTTCCTTTAATATGTCACTAATTTGTACATATACTGTATATGTCTCACTTGTTTACAGTTTAATTATTTCCTCCTTGTTTTCTCTGGCTTCCTATTATTGATGGATGAGGTTTAGGTGTGCCCTTTTGCAGAGGGTCTAATACCCATCATCTTTCTTGTACACATACAGTAGTGAATGAGCCATAAAGTTAATCTGTTTTTATGACCGATTCAATTAGTTTCATCAGGTTGTTGCTGGACAACCACAACTTAATTTGCTTTACAAAAGCTATAACTGACAGTTATTTTACAGATTGAAATGTCAGATGTTAAAGTCAAACCTCAAATTAAGGTTGGAAGGTTTTGATTCCAGACTTTTAGAAGTTGTGACTCTTTATTGATGTGCATAGAACATGCAGCCTCTTAAACCTGGAACTGCTGTTCTCTTTGTGTTGCATGGTAAGGTTAGCGTGTGTACATAGCAACATACACATGCTATACATCTACATAACCAGAAGAACATCAGCTAAAAGCTCAACAAAAGCAGTTTTCAGACAAAAAAACAGAAATCAAAACAAGCTGATAATCTGAGAGCAGTATATGTCATAAACATTTCATAAAACAGACCAATGTGAAAAACTTTGCACCGCTAAGCTAACACTAACTAGATCCAACAGTTCAAATATTATTTCTCTACCCCTAAAACTCACTGATTTAACCAAAGAAGAACAGAAACAAAGGTCACATATATGAAGCAATGATTAGGAATGTTGTCTTACCTTTGCTGTTTTCTGATCGTAACTTAGTTTTATATGAATGAAGCTTCTGTTATCAGCTAATCCATCATGCTGTATTATGCTGACATGATTCTGACTGGAAGCAAATGGTTTAACATCGTTCAACAAGTTAAAGCTTTCAGAGCTGAAGTCAGGGAGGAGGACAGAACACACCTTCCCCCTGCAACTCTCCTCTCAGTCCAAATCAGAAGATTAACTGAAAATAAAGATGTACATGATCTACTTTCATGTATTATGAAAAAGTGAAGCCACTTTCAGTCACATCTGACTGAATCTTTATCTGTAAATTACGTATGTCACCCTCCTATCTGTCTGAAAGTGCCTGTGATTAGAGAAATTCTTGTGTACATAGTCGATTTCCTACAGCCTGAAAACACAGTGGAAGAGTAGCTGCAGAAGTCTCATATCCTCGCCCTCAGACCACTGGAATTACAATATGCTGAAAGGGAATTGTGGCCCACTGACACCAAAAAACTCTAAAGCCTTGCTGCTTTAAGCAGCTCAGTGATTAAGATGGAACCAAAGGTAAAATGCTGTAATGACCTCTGAAAACATGTAATATCCACTTTGTGTAGCTGTTCGGTCAGTATTATTTTCTGTTTGACTATTGACTGGAATTACTGTCATCTAACACTATCTTCCCTTTTTTTTTTCATAGCCGAGTCGTCCTGCCCATTTCAGTGGAGGAGGTAAGGACCTATGTTATTTATCTTGCTTGACTGGAAACAATAAATGTCAACTACATGTTTATTTAATTCCTTTGCTATTATCTGTAACTGTTTGTTTTTACCAGTCAACTATTGTTGCTGGGTACCAAACATTTGGCTCATAGTTTGCAGGACATTGCCCACAGCCTCTTACCAAGCTCTGTTGTATTATGTGTAATTATGAAATAATTATAGTAATTAAGACTGTGTTATTCTTTTATATGTAAAGCCCATTTCAGTCTTATTATTGCATTCTCTTAGTTATGCTCACTGTAATGTTATGTACGACTCTCCAGGTTGCAGATCAACATTTGTTCTGTTATCGTTTCGTGTGTCCTGGTGTTCAGTGATTGAATTTAAAGTATAACTGAATTATGTGGCTACCACTAATTTGTCAAATTAAGTATTCTCATAGTTAGCAAATAAATAAAGACTTTTTAAAAAAAATATTTACTTCTCAAATGTGAACATTCCCATATTTAACAATAGACCAATGGATAATAAAAAATGATCCTTATGTCCTTTATGCTCCCTTATTTTTCATTTATTCTTATTATCTAGGAGTGTCTTATTGAGATACAAGATATAGTTAAACATATAAAGCACACTACACACATAAAATCAACATAAAACATAGTCAAAGAAGATTAAAGTGAAGTAAAGAAAGCAAGAAAGAGACACATAAACCATACCTGAGACATGTATAACACTCAGAGGTTTATGTTAAGCAACAACATGTGATTTCTTTCTAAGCAGTATGTAAAATTCCTGTAAAGGTAATTTAGATGCCCTTGCTGATGAAACTCCTAGCTCCTTGCTTCATATCAGGGCCTGAATTTATTTTGTTATGTTTACTCTGGAGGGAACAAGTTCAGCTTCTTGACCTTTTTTTCATGTGGTAGCATTCTTCCTTGTAAGACACTCAGGTTTGGGTTTTTTTTCTTCTCCTTTTTGGTACCTGTCTGTCCCTGTGTGTGTGTGTGAACTTCTTCATATCCACTTGCTGGTTTCATACTACTGGCTCTGTTTCCACACCACACTGCACTCTTTGTTTTTTCCATTGCTTAACACAAAGCAGAAGCAAGTACTTCACGTAATCATGGTTTGCTTTACTTTGTGATTCCCTTCAGTGTCTGCTACATTCCGGTATTAGCTGAGTAACCACCATTTTTTTCCTGTTGTGGTTGTGTGTAACCAACTGACAACATGGCCTGTCATATGTGTCGCTGTGTTGATATTATTTGCAAACTAGGTTGGGTCACAGCTGAGCATGTGGTTTAACATAAGCTGTGGAGTTCTCTTGTTCTTCTGTGTTAAATTTCATCAACTGAAGGAATTGTTTCATCAATCACCTCGAAAAAAAATTGCTTCTGTTATATTTTCTGCAAAAAACAAATTACAGCTTCTAAAATTTTAATATTTGCCATCTCGGTTTTTGTCAGAACCACCTTAACATAAAGACCCAGTGTCCAAATTTTCTCTACAGTTAACCTTTCTTAAATGATTTATCACCATTTATTATGATATTATCCTATGTATTTTGTTTTCTTTCTCAGTGAAAATCAGGTATTTTCCTATATTTAATTAACTGATCATGTAGATGTTCATAAAAGCTCCAACTAAAGTTGAGGGTTATTATATCAGAAATAGAGAAAGCCGAAGAAAAAGTGACTCTTTCAGCAATGATATCAGTAACTGAACATAAAACAAGTGGTGCCAGGCACAACAAACCCCGCCCCTCACAAACACTTTATCTGATTTGCCCTATCTCTTATTGCAAAAACACATTTTTGGTGACCTTGACCTTTGACCTACATTCACCAAAATTTAATGGGATCTATTCTGGACCACTTTGCACCTTTCCTGAAAATTTCATGGAAATTGGTCCTGTAGTTTTTGTGTAAAGTTGCTGACAAACACACAAACATACAAACAAAACAAAAAAAAAACCAAACAAACCAAAAACAACACCCTCACCTCCCCTTTGGGGGACGGGGTAACAAGTGTCTCCCTCCAATGTCAGTAATCAAACTATATGGGTTTTACTGGTGAATCGATGTTGTAGAAGATGACTGTGTTTCCATGTTCACGATGAAGTCTTTGAATGTCCAAATGGGTCATATCAGATGAACATGAAAAGATGACAAATTGCCTTTTAACTGAAATTTTTCACATTATCGATAGGTTTGGTGGTTCAGAAGCTAGTAAACATAGTAGATCAATAGATGCTTTTGGTTGCCAGTAGCTGTTTGGGTCTTTGAGGATTAACAAGTGAATCATGTGAGTTACTGTAACCAGTCAAGTTGATCTAACACACTCATTCAGTCAGTGTTCTCTTCATTGTATAATCAAGCCATAAAATTTTGAATCACAGTCCACACCTGATTTTTGTCATTCACCCCCCAGTATTAATGGGACCTCCTCTGGTTCATGTGTTCATGTGTTACAGACTGAACATATCTTTTTGTCCCAAACTATTGACGGCTTTTGTTCAGGTTCAGCCAGTTTGTCACATGCTGCCGTTGACTGTTGTGTATGTGACACAAGCTCCTCTTAAAAGCCTGTATTGCGTCTGTCCTTGACTATGACGAGGTGCACTGGTTATACACGGTAAGTCACATTCCTAAGGTTCTGCTCATAGAGGAACCACTGAGCATCCACTCACACCGAAGTAGAGGATATAAGTCAGAAGGAACACGCTATAAGACGAAGACGCATTCAATTGTAGATGTGTTAATGATATAAACTGTAGTTGGTAATAAGCTTTCAAGAGATAGAGATGGGTATTTCTACACCAGTAACTCTTACTGAATCCGAACACAAAGACAACACAGGTTTCACTGGTTGATTGCTTACCCACCCAAGGTTTGGGTTTGGGTTTTCTTTGTGTTGTGTGTTTGTAATCAGGGGGTTGTGTGACCACAGGTGGCATTATTTGTGGTAATAGATATTTACAAAACCACACTCAGATTTTTACATTACTCAAAGAAAAATAAGCAAATGGTGTATCCTGAAATAGTAATCATAAACTGATTTTGATTAAACAATCTGGATGACATGGATACAAAAATGACAGCAACCCTGAAAGTGTAATTGGTGGTGGTGCTTCTTGCTGCCCGGGGGGGTGGCAGTGCACCGGGTGTACATGTGTGGGTGTGCTTGTACATGTAGGTGTGTGCATGTGGTGGGCTGTGGGCATGGGTGGAGGTGTTTGTGTGTGTGGGTATGTATGAATCGGCGAACATGGGGTGTGGGCGGTGTGTGTGTGTGTCTGGGTGTCAGTGGGTGTGTGTGCATGTCCTTATGAAGGTTTGTGTGGGTGTATGGAGCCCCCTGGGGCCTGTGCTCGGCTGCCGTGGGGCCTCTGGCTGGGGCCTCCCTTGGCCATCTTCGGGGCAGGCTCGCTGTCATCTCTCGAGGCAGCAGGTTAGAGCCCCCCCTCTGTGGTGTTTGCTGATTGGCCAGGCCCTGGGGCTCTCCTTGTTGTCACCTGGTCCTCAGAGGTGGTGCGGTTGTGGTTGGACGGCTGTGTTCATCACTGAGGTCACCTCAGTCTCTTTGCCCTGTTCTCTTTGCTTTACCCTGATGCAGTCACTCTGTCGCAGCAGATTAATATGAACAACTGCTGTTCTGTGGATTTGGTGCTGGTATTATCAGGACTCTCATTGTTTATGACATTCTGTATATGTTTTCTTTTCTCATTTAATAGGTATTATTTATTACCCCGCCCCCCAAAGGAGAGGCAAGGGTATTGTTTTTGTCCTTGTTTTTGTGTTGTTTTTTTTCGCAGCTTGACACAAAAACTACTGGACCAATTTCCATGAAATTTTCAGGAAAGGTGCGAGGTGGACCAGAATAGATTCCATTAGATTTTGGTGAATGTAGGTCAAAGGTCAAGGTCACCAAAAATGTGTTTCACAGTGATAAGAGATAGGGCAAATTGGGTAAAGTCTTTGTCAGGGGCGGGGTTTGTTGTGCCTGCCACACTTGTAGTATTCAATTATTTTTGTTTTTTTGTTGCTCATTTATCTGTTTGTTTTTTTTCTGTCTTTCTGCCCAGTTTACTCAGTTCTTGTTCTAGTTATTTGTACCATTATAATTGTCATCATGGTTGTTTGTATTGTTGATGTTTTCTTCTGAGGGTCTTTGCCACCTTCTTCTTCCTTGTCTCTCCCCCTTCACCCCTCCCTTTCCATGTCAGGTCCGGCATCGATATATGGTTCTACAAAACTCATAATAAAGACAGTAGAATATCAAGGGGAGCCTCATATATTTTATGAAGTTTCCCTTGGCAAAGGAAATTTGTTCAACACCAAAAGGCAGCCAGATTACCATTCTGATGTTAGGATGCTGGACAAGACAAATAAATTAAAAGAAACGAAAGGTTTAATTGTTGCTTAAAGGAAATAGTATATAAAACAACATCAGCCCTTTCACATAAGCCTGTTCATTGTGAAGATGTAATATTTGATAACTTAATTCATCAGGGTGATTTTTGTGTGTGTTATATTGACGTAGCCTGGCTGAGCTGACTGCAGGAGTATTGTGAGTCACTCTTTCCACTGTCACAACACCACTGCCCGACTCAGGGAGGGAACGACAGGAGGAAGAAGAGAAGCAGAGGAGGAAAAGTCCAGAAAAAGCTTACTCAGCTGGTTTCCAATGCTTATGTCTGTGTCTCACATACCCAAAGGGAAATGGTTAACGCACAGTCATTTCCATGAATAGTTTGTATAGGTCATGACAGAAGAGTTTTTAAAGGGTCTTTAAAATTTTGGCAAGGTTCATTATTGTATTAGAGTATGCAGTTTTAATTTTGCCCAAGATTAAAAAAAACAATACTATAATTACACTACTGTTTTTACACAAAGCTTTGACACAAATATGAATAAACATGTTATCCAGTATATTAATGATGCATTTGCAATCTTTTAAACTTTTATTATGTGTGACCTAAGGCTGCATTAACTGTCTACAGCTTTATGAAGTAACTTTAACTCATTACATATCCTTCAATGGGTTATATGTCATATTGATATTCTAAAGTATCAAGAGCAGGGGGTGTCATGAACCAGAATGCACCTTTGGTTGCTAAAACTCACTGAATAAGGTCTGAAACTCAAATGTCCCATTAAAGTCACAATTGTCACAGTTTAGGCTTAACCATGAATTGACAAAAAGCAACAAATGCAATCAAACTCCATTCTTTTACTTTGGATCTGTTCCTAGTGGTGAAAATGACAGCAAAGCTTCTATTTTTTAAGGTTTGGTCCTTGTGAAAGTGGTTTCTTTGCCGTTTTCAACCTTATTTCAGCCTTGGAGTTAGTTTTCACTTTTCTAAGGAAATAATTTGACTGGGATGGTACTTGCTTCACTGTGTTAATCACTTATCAGATGTTTACTGGGTTGTTTGTACTATAGAAGAAGTTTTCTAAGAGCTGATTTGATTGACAATTAAGTTGATGTTTGTGTTTTGACCAAGGACAGTAAAAGACTTCATAATACTGTTTTATATCTGCTAACCCTGCCTTATTGTTGCACGTTTTACCCAGTGTGACAACACCTTCTTAAACTTAACCTGTAAAATCTCAGAACAACTTTTCAGATTTTCCTTTTAAAAACCTCAGTAAAACCACAAACTAAACACAGTAATTATGCTGTTTGAAGTATGAGCAGTTACACATACTATATTGTGTGGTAAGAATTGAGGATGAATGTATAAACTACACATACTCCTTTTTGTCCACCCAGTATCAAGTGGGCCAGCTGTATGCTGTTGCAGAGGCCAGTAAGAATGAGACAGGTGGAGGTGAGGGGGTGGAGGTGTTGGCCAATGAACCCTATGAGAAGGATGGGGAGAAAGGACAGTACACCCACAAGATCTACCACCTGAAGAGGTAGGCATACACAAAATAAAATGGTAGCTAGAGTTGCCTTATGTTGGGATGGATGTACAACTCTTTTTGATGATAACACAATTGCACAACCTATCTAATGACAATAAAGCTTATTGTATTGTATTCTATGCTTAAGAAACCAAAAGGAAACACAAAAGATGAACACATTTTAAATACACATGTCCTCTATGCTATGTTTCTAGTGAACATGCAAACATACCATTAAGCCAGTGCTTGCTTCTCTCTCTGCAGTAAAGTGCCATCTGTTATTCGAGCAGTCGCACCAAAAAATTCTCTTGAGCTTCATGAGAAGGCTTGGAATGCTTATCCCTACTGTCGAACCAGTGAGTCCCACCACATACACATGACATCAATAATTTAACCATGGATACGGGTTAGAAGAAACCCACACCAAAAGGAGAGTTAGATTAGTTTGATAAACACACCAACTCTAGTTCTTTGGTGAATATACACAGCTCTCATTTCTCAATCGAATGTACGATAGAAAAAAAACTGAATGGACTTTCCCATGCAAGGTTTAGCATTTATCACTGCTCATTAACAGAGACTATGCTTAAGTCCTGTATTGTGGCAGAATACACCGGTCTGGTATGTTCTGATTGACATGTAAATTTATTCAGTCTCATATTCAACCAAAAAAAAAAGTTTATGATGAAATACTTTGACAAGGTGTACACTGACTGTGTCATGTTCACAATTGTCCACAGTTAACTAGTTAGTGTGTGATTCGGTGCTAGGTTTAAGTTGTCTTTGATTTTTAGAAAATTGGCAACATAATTTTGGCATGTGTAGATAAATTGCACCGTATAAACAAAGTGCTACTGATATGATGCCGGATAAACTGCAGAGATCTGTGTCCAGCAAAGGCACGGCTGACCAGGACAGAGCATCTCATTCATCACTAAAATGTTACAGCTTGAATAAATTCTGTCCATTATTAAGTAATGACAACTGACAATACACTGTGTTTAGTTAAATATGTTATTTATGTGATGCTGATCTTTTAAAGTGGTATTAAATAGTAGATGTGAATGATTTATTTCAACATATCTCAGCTTGTTTTTTCAGAACCTCTGTTGTCAGAATATAGGGTAGTAGAGGATGCCCTATGGAGCTAAATAGTGAACATAAGCTCTCCCAGGGTCTCCCCCAGTGCATTATAAGCCTGGCGGCCCGCCAGGCTTTACCTACCCCCCCGCCAGGCTAAGCGTCAGTTGTTTATTAATTTTAAAGACATTTCTACTCGTTACAAGTAGTGCTGGGTAAATAAACCGTGAGTAACAGACTCCGGTACCGCTGCCGCGGAAGCGCGACCAGCTCCGTCCCGCGAGCCCCTGTTGAAGAGAGGGAGCGTGTCGGGCTCGTTCGCGAGGATTCATTCATAAAATATATTTGCCGCTTCTGATGAAATGATTGTGACAGTGCAATTAATTCTTGATGGATAAGTAGGAAAAACAAAAGATAATGTGTCTGAATCCAAAATCATTTCAACTTTATGGGCAGTACTCTACATACAGTATAAGACCACAGTCGGGTTGTTTCAGGTCATTTTGTAAATGATTTAAAGCAGATTAAAATGACTTTTATTCAAGACTCTATAGTAGAAAATATGAGTTATGACCATGTTCCTTTACTTAGATGTAAAGAGTTGTTCTGTGTGACTTGCAGAAGCGGACTCATATCATGTATGTGCAAATGAAATATTGTAACGTCACCTAGAGTGATAGTGATTTCCTTACTTGCTATACTTTGACATTCATTGGTTTCACTTTTTTGGTTGCTTGTTTCATCTAGACACAGTATTTTCTGCTTTGAGGTCTGAAGTTTCATACTCCTCATCTCCATGTTGTAAATTCTAGGGACAGGAGCTGAGTGAGTAGGAGGTGATACTTAAATGATAGTTTTCAACAACAGTACATAATATGTGGACTGGAACTGGTGTGGTATAAATGCTTGAATCACACGTGAATGTTGCCTTAAGATTATTTCTGCACATGAATCTTGAAAAATAAAAAATCTTTTATTTGTCAGTATATTGTACATGTGGACATACAAAATGCACCAAACATCTGTCTTTAACTCATCACTAACTGAACATGCATGAATCTGCACTTTATAAATAGATAATTTATGCTTACATTTTGTTATTGATAACCTTGTCTATACTTCTTTTTCCATGCTCTTTCCATCCTGGCCCACTGTGTCCTGTAATACAGTTCTCACAGTAAGTTCTTTTTATTTTGATAACCACAAAATGACGACAATCTTCAAGGTTTTCCATTGAACATTTGATTGTTATTCAAGTAAACTGTGTATTCATTAAATCACTCTTTAAATTCCCATAATGAAAGATGAGTCTGACTTAATACTGTGTCTATGTGTGTAAAAATAGTCACTCTCAGATGTACACTGTTCATATACTGGCATTTTAACAGACCCTATCGCTAATGTAATTCTGCTGGATGTGCACATGTATGCAGCAGATATAACTGTGGACTGATTCAGTGGTCTTTCTCTCCATGCTTACAGAATGAGTACATGAAAGATGACTTCATAATTAAGATCGAGACATGGCACAAGCCTGACATGGGGGATCAGGAAAACGTAAGTAGGCAGTGCTCACTTGTTTTACTTAAAGGAGTGATATTTAGATTTGTCTATAGAAATCATGCATTTTAAAGCATTTCCTGTGGTCTACTTAACCTCCAAATGCTATGCTTGGGTCTAAATTCTTCATTAATTAAACTCTATAGGCCCATCTTCAACCCTACTTTTGAAAAATGACACAAGTAAGGTCATTTTAAGTGCTGGCCCTTTAAATACAAATGACCCCACCCCCTCCAGGTTGTTGAGTGTTCGCTCTGTCCCTTTTAGCCACTTGAGTTATTTAATACAACCAACAACTGAACATTTTAGGTAATCGGCTTGAAGTTTGGACACAGTCTGGACTACAACGGCTGCTGCTGACAAACAATTATGTCATACTAGGAGAAATGTTTGTCGGAAGTCTTGACCTTATATGTGCAAATGTTGGGAATTAACTCTATAAAGCGTAACAAATTAAGAAGGAATTGAAATGTGTTGTAGAAATCCACTGATTTTTGTCAAAATGAATATAAAAATAGCTTTGCAGCACCTGGAAGGTTCAAATTCAAACTTTATGAACTGTTAGGGTCCAAATACATAAACAAATTTATCAAAGACTAATAAAAGTAGGTTTAGCAAAGTATGACCCCTTTAAAAGATAAATGTCAGTATAGATGAACAGTAGCAAATTTATGACAAGAGAAGAGCAGACTGAACTGGAGTTACTGTGCTTTTTTTTGTTTTTTAACTATCACATTTGTGTGCAATTAGGCAGACCAAAAATTTACTGTATTCACACATCTCTAACTCTAAGTCTGCACCTCTTTAGTATTTGTTTTTTTTAAATGCAAAAACAGAGTTTGAGCTTGGGCAAAGTGGTAAATCTATTCCCAACACTTCATGAAATATTTCCCCATATAATAGTGAATGTACACAGTGTGGAACAATATAAATAAATGAATAAAACTAGAAAGTCCCATGCTCCTCTGCTTAGCTTTTTTGTTGTATCCTGCTGGTAACCAGACACAGTTAATACAGGATTTGAGTCTGATATAAACTCCCTGCCTCACAATTGAATGAATATGATGGACTGTTTTAATTCTGCAGGTACATGGACTAGACAAAGAAACATGGGATAAAGATGTTAATGTTGTTCACATTGACATTGCTGACCGGAGTTGCATAGCTTCAAAGGTAAGACACTCATGTGCAACTTTAATCGTCAAGTTAATACTTGTGATTGAGTTGGTTGGTGATTTTATGTATTCGAATGAGAATGTAGCGATGTGTGGCACTGTTGTCCAAAACAAATTTCCCACAAGGGACAATAAAGTTTATCCTGATCCTGAAGTCCACAGTTTAATTAAACTGCTTGGTGAAGTTGCTTTATAGTTGTGGTAGCTACAGTTAATATTTTTTTTTTCTGTAGGATTACAAGCCGGAACAAGATCCAGCAATCTTCAAGTCAGAGAAAACGGGCAGAGGACCTCTGGGGCCTGACTGGAAGGTAGGGTTGATGCATCCACATACAGTACATGGAATTTGGTATTAATGAAGCTGAAAGGCTGGGACACGGTGTGAATATTAACTGTGTATCTATTCCTTTGCAGAAGGAGCTTGCTAACAACCCCAGCTGTCCACACATGTGCGCCTACAAACTTGTTACAGTCAAATTCAAGTGGTTTGGATTACAAAAAAACATAGAGAACCTCATTCAGAAGGTATACACTGTGTTTTTGAAAATGTATTCAGTTAACTGCTGCCCTTTAGTGGTCAGTATATGAACTGCAGCATAAGAAATTACATTCTATAGAATTTTCTCTGTTTTGTTACTCACTGCCTCCTTTGTCTGCTCAGGTGGAGCATCGTTTGTTCACCCACTTCCACAGACAGCTCTTCTGCACAATTGACAATTGGGTGAACCTGACAATGGATGACATACGACGTATGGAAGAAGAGACAAAGAGCGAGCTGGATGAGGTGACAGCACTTCAGCTGGAATTACTAGAATCACATCAGGCCTTGTTTATATTTTCTAATCAATTGTATTTTCATGTTACAGATGAGGAAGAGTAAGGATGTTCAAGGCATGTCAGCTGAATGATGACTGCAACTCAATCAGTAGGTGTTAAAGTAATCCTTTGAGAGGTATACTTTGGCAACATTCATATTTAGTGTCATTTTATTTACATGTTTTTGTTTTTCAGGTTACTTTTCTCCCAAAGCTCTGCGGGACCAACCAGAACTGATGGGCAAAATCAAGAATACCACACCACTAATACTAATAAAGTTTGCTCTTAATAAGAGCTCTTTCTTGTAAAATAGTTGTGTGTATTTATGCACTACATTTGAATGCAACTACAACAGCTTTTCACTTTTTAGGAATTAATTTTCCAAACTGGGGGAATTAGTGGTGAGGCTGAGGCATTACTGCTCATGCCTGATTGGACCTTTTCCTGTTGATAATGTCACATCACTGGTTTCTTTTTTAATAGTGTCTATTGCGGTTTTATTGTTAGTTTTCCCTTCTTAGATTTGTATTTATCAAGTTTCATCAATTTATTTTGTTTACTTACCGAAGTAGAGCCTAGTCTTCAGTCTATATCAGCAAAGCACTAAAATGACCAGTCTTGGATGCTTTTTAAAAAAATAAATATACTTAATAAACTGAACTAGGCTACACTGTTTTTTTTTTTTTTTTAATGTAGTTTTTGTTTTCATGGCATTCACATATTGCTGGTTTTAATCTCCTGTTCTATTGTTCTTTTCTATTAAAATATAAATTTGTTTATGGTTTGAAATCAAGAAATTCTTCCATGTCTTTGTGCTTTGAATCTCACCATGTTTAATTCATAGATGTTGAAACTGTAAAGAGAAGTCAGATGGTTGTTTGGACTTTGAACAGATGAAAAGCATTTGTTCATTCAGCAGCATTTATTGTGTAGAGTAGAATAGGAGTAAAGTAGAGATGACAGTTTTTATTTTTTTAATGATCAGTTTAGGTTGAAGTTTAGAGTTGGTAGTAATGTGGTTGGCCTCCCTTTGCCCTATTGAGAATTCAATAAAATTTTATTTATAGCCCTATAGTACAACAAGGTTATCTCACAGGGCTTTACAGAGTTAATTGGATGTAAACAAACAACAGTCAAATAAACAGAAAATGA
>JAPTYQ010000006.1:7720423-7731474 GCA_029814465.1 Ostorhinchus cyanosoma
TCACATCTGAAGCATTTTAAAGAAAAGTCAAATGGATATGTTGCTTAAATCAAGCTTGATATATTTTAGGAACAAAACGCGAATGAAAGGGGTGAAATCTGTAGGTTACTTGCACGGGTGCTCCCTTTTTATTTTTTCTACTCGCACCAATGTATTTTTAGGCGCATGTGTGAGTGAAACGCTGGCACTGTACAGCCCTGATGTTACTCGCTCAGGTCTCAGGGCGCTCCTACTTCTTCTATGTCCAAATTCTGTGATGGAATCTATGTGAGAGGGCGCCCTGCTCAAGTTGACAAGTTAGTCCTCTAAAATGTCACATATGCCTCTGGAAATGCAATTTTTATTTCAAAACAAACAGCGGATAGATAAATGAAATTATTTTTTTAACCATCGTTTTGGCACCCCCTCTGGTCTGGCGCCCCTATGCGCCGCATATAGTGCATACCCACTTTTTGCGCCACTGCATTTATTTCTGCTAATGCAGAGAAACCCATTAGATTAGATTAGAGACGTTACTGATCCCAGAGTAGGGAAATTCAATATCCAAGGCAGCAACAGAAAAAAATGCATGCATATAGATAGTGCAAAAGACTATTTTCAAATAATAATGAAAGTAGGAAAACTCCGGAGACTTCATAGAACAGAATGGTATTGCTGTGTTAGACAGCAGGTATTTGGCTGAGCAGTCATACTTGACACAGTGTTGGGGGACTACAATATAAAGATCTGAGCATGTCACAGAACAAGTGGAGACCCTGGTAATTGAACCCAAGCTCTCACACATACAAAGCATGTGCTACGCCACTGAGCTACATTCCCACAAATGGAGCACAACATATAGGACATACAAACATTTACAACATGTAGAGTACATCTAGTGGATTCAATAAACGAAATGCAGATTTAAAGACTGATCTTTGTATGGTGGTATTTCAATGTTGGGTGCATTCTGATTATTGTTTTCTCTTGCACCAGCACTTCTTACCAGGTGGTGGTAGTCTTGTCTGCCTACTCCAAGTTCTCATAATAGCCTTAAGTAATCTATATTGCTATTATTAGTTTATGTGTTTCTTTTATTTTGAAAGGGCTCCGCTTCCGGATAAGGGGCAGGAACAACAATATTAGCCTCTGTACTGTAACGTTAAACTCCTGCAGCCTGTCTGTTGTACTGTAAATTTGACTTCAGCCAACAAAACGACCAATATAACACGCCTGCCACCAAGGTAGTATACAGCAAAACCTTGTCATTAATTCGAGTGTGAAATGTCGACCTGGGTTACTAAGTTTTGCTAGTTTCATGACAAGATGACAACAGCAGACCATCATGATAACGTTAGCTAGCGTTATATGCATTTAGCACGACGGGCTGTTTTCCAGCGACAACAGTGTAAACACAAGTCAGAGATGATACGTATGTTAAAGTCAGAAAAAGTATCGACTGTGCTATAGCAGTGTTAGCTAACAGGTAGGGGAATTTCCCATTGCTTATGTGCGTGAAGTGGTGGGAGAAATAATCTCTTATCGTTGTAAAACTTCAAATTCTCTATTACCGGTAGAAGGAAACACTCTTACTCAAAGAGAAAAGCCTACATGTATTATAGACTATGTTTAGCTGAAGTTTGAAACATTACTCTTGTCATTGTGTTGTGAAGTTATTCCTATTTCCACTGCATTAATATACATATGTTTAATTTTAACGGTTGTTTACCTACTTTTGAGTAATAAAATACAGACTTTTGTTAAAACGGAGTATTTTTGCACTATGGCGTTTCTGCTTTTTCTCAGGTAAGAGGAATTCCTCTGTGATTGGTCTTTACTTTGTCCAAGCTGTACAGTTCCATAGTACAGGTTTATTATTTGTTAGATATTCGTTTCTTTACAGGTATGGAGGAGACCGAGGAACAGTCGAATGCCCAGCAGTCAGACCTCAGTTTGAAGAAGGGAAACCACGAAGCAGACACTTTCAGGTTGGACCCTGCCTCACAAGTATTGCTGCATCCACCTGTGGATATTTCATACAAATGCGCTTATGTAATGATGCAAGGACCTGGTGATGTGTTCATTAAGCTTATGCACATGCAACAGCTTTGATTGAAATGTATAAATCACCATTGTGTATTAGAAGATTATTGATACCCAAGCTGAAAAGAGTTTTAAGTAATTTGTGAGGTTTTTGAGTTTCCATATCAGCAGGAACAGTAGGTTCATTGGTAGTTGGTTACTTATTTTGTTTCCTTGTTTGAGGAAGTAAAATGACAGGTGCAGTGTAGTGACTTGTAACCAAAATGTCTTGTGTAGCAAAATATGATGTTGGCTTTTTTTGTTTGGTTGGGTTTTTTTACACCTTTACAGTGAAGAGAAGTTTAATTTCTTTCAAATGATAACCAGTCCCGTTGTTTACACTACTTTTTTTCTTCTCTGTATAAAATAAAGTTTACAGCTGCAATATTTCTGCTTACAGAGCCCAAATCTTTGTTTAGCTGACTTATTCCTCATGTCAGTTCATTTCACTCATGGCAGAACACAGAAGCTTGTCATAAAATGTAATTGTCTGTCTGATTTAAGTCTGAATGAGGACACAGTCTGCAGTGTTTGCCAGTCTACAAAGCTGACTGCATTCCGGCTGGTGGATTTGGTTTCCAAACAATAAATGCTTAATGCGGATCTAAAAACAAAACTGTGGTTTTGACATTTTGCCCACATAAAGAGCAGCTGAGTGTGGAAGAGAATTTTGTTCTCGTGAACTCTGGTGTCCTAATTTTATGTAATAAGGCTAATGAAGAGACATTTTGCAATGAGATTATAGGAATTTTTAGCATACATAGAGGACTTGTAGAGAAATTAACTACTTTGTTAATCATTTGGCTAATCTAAGAGCGTTGAACCAGGAGTTTTGTGTTCACTCTGGGTTTGTTCTTCACAAACCACAAAACAAGACTCACACCATTGAACATAGCCATACGTGGGGATTTTACCTTCTAAAACTGAATTCTTTTCCTTCGCTGCTCTTGAGAAGCCCACTGATCTTGATCATTTTCGTTTTTGGACCATAATGGATGAAATCGATAAATTTTTTGGTAACCCAGGGCGCTACCGCTCTGGCAGCATTGCCAGTACTGCAACACAGTCAACGGGCAGCAAACTGATTTTGCGCCACCGGCTCAATCAGCTAATGACCTGTTTGGATGATATGGACCCCAGCAATGAGCTGCATGAGAAAGTGGCTAAGACTCTGGACAATGCCTTCGTCATCTGTGGCAAGAGAGTAAACAGACCAAAGAAATATAGTTTCAGGTGGAAAATGATGTCCTCTATCACGCAACAAAGTTTGGTTGTGGTATTGTACAGGAATAATCCTCCTTTACATCCTTATTCTTTCTCATTGTACCGTTTGATTTTTCATCTGTAAGTTGAATAAGATACTTTATCACAGGCCAAGACAGGAATCTTGATTCATTTTAAGTGAAACACTGGTTGAACTTTGTCCTGTATTTTACTGTCACAGCTGAGGAAAGAAAGTGCAGTAATATGGCTGTTGTAAATTTTCATGAATGGATGACTGCTTTCATTATGTGTTGGCTGCAGGACATTGACACGCTTATGGAAATAAAACAGTGTCTGTAGTGTAAAAGCATTCAGAAGTCACACATACTACAGTGAAAATAGTGAAGAGTTTTTCTGTTTTCTCTTACTGCAGGTTACAGATTGTGACATGGAATGTGGCCACAGCTGATCCCCCAGATGATGTGTCTTTACTTCTCCATCTGAATTCCCCAAAGAGCCCAGATGTCTGCGTCGTTGGGTAAATGGCAGAGGGGATGTAGATTTACTGGTGCACCTGGCATTTGTTCAGATTGAGTTTAAATGGCGAATATTACTAGTATATAATCTCTAAATCCAATTTTACAAAACAAATAGTACATTATAACCCAAACTCATGACTTCATGACTAAAAGAGAAGTAAGATACAGACAAAAAAACAATCATCTTATTTTGCCTTATACATTGTCTTATACCACATGTCACTTTATGAATACTAACACAACATAAAAGAGTCACTCATTTTGACTTAGAAATTATGTAGTGAGTTCAGTATAATTAGATATGGAGCAAAATGACTGATTGTTAAAACTGTGCATTAGTCTGCAGGAGGTGTACTCTGGGCCACTGAGATTCGTGTCGGACATTGTGTTTGATGACCCTTGGAGTCATCTGTTCATGTCCACTTTAGCACCATTGAATTATGTCAAGGTACAAATCTGAATGATCTGAAAACACCCTCACAGAACTCTTGGGTAAACTAAGGCTGCAGCTACATTATTGTTTTTATTCTCCATTTGTTGCAGGTGTCATCCATTCGAATGCAGGGTCTTCTACTGCTCTTCTTCTCTAAACTGGAACATGTTCCCTTCATCAGAGACATTCAGGCCACATATACACGGACAGGCATTTTTGGCTACTGGGTAAGAAGTACAAGCACACAGTTGAAGTAAATGTGCAATAAAATAACCCATTTTTATGTGTCACGTTGGAGAACCTAACCAAAGAATCAGAAGTAAGTGAGATATCTTTTTGTAGTGGTAAAAGCACCGGTATCCTTTACACACATAACTTAAAATAACTATTTAATAGAACCTCTTTTCTGTCTCAGGGTAACAAAGGTGGTGTGTCCATCCGTCTGTCTTTCTACGGACACATGCTTTGTTTCCTCAACTGCCACTTAGCAGCTCACATGAAATACGCCACAGAGAGAGTGGATGAGTTTGAGTACATCATGGACACACAGATGTTTAACTGCACTAAAGCTCCAAGAATTATTGACCACAGGTGAGCAGATGCTGAAATTTGACATGCAAACAACACATGACCTTTTTCATTATTTATACATTTTTGTGCGCCTGTGCAAAGAGTGGATGTTCCTAAACACATTATACCAATTGCTTTGTATAGATGCGACTTGTCTCTATGCTGGTATGATCCCTCCCTGAGGTCATTAGTCCCAGTGGTTTCTGGCTAAATTGCTTGTTCCTACACCTACAACTGTAAGGCTAGGTGAAGTTCCAGAGAATGAAAGGAACACAGTCCTCAGGCTCTGAACTGGATCTTAGTTCTAGTAGCTCAGATGTTTTTTTGCTCCAATAAAGCTTTCAGATGGAGCATAGAAACATTTTTTGGGCTGCAATGGTATTCACCACTCTGGAACGGCTTCCTCCTGATCGGATGTGGTTTTAATATGTAGCGCTTTGTAAATAATGTATTTACATTATCAATTTTTTTATTCATTCACATACACTCACTTTTTTCTATGTTCTGACTCAAAACACATTGATTACTGCCTTACACAGGTTTTTAATTTATGTATTAGTTTCTTTCTGTTCTTCTCTTGATACAGGCTAGTGTTTTGGTTTGGTGACCTCAACTTCCGTATTCAGGACCATGGCATGCACTTTGTCCGCTCCTGTATAAACAATCAAACCTACAACCTGCTTTGGAGCCAAGATCAGGTTTGATACCGATGCAATAATAGGCTAGCTGTTCACTGAGCCAGAATGATTAATTCTAGTTGATATAACAGACTTAGAATGACAAGAGAATGAGTAAACAGGTTAACATTAGTTACAGTTTAGTGCTGTATGTATGATTGCAAGGTTATGGCATGTGTGTGTCCTTCTCAGTTGACCATGATGAAGAAGAAGGAACAGATGCTGCAGGAGTTTGAGGAAGGGCCTTTGGACTTTAAGCCCACATACAAGTTTGACTTAAACTCTGATACTTACGACAGCAGGTAACCTTTCTCACATAATCTTAATCATAATCAGATATTTAAAATCTTAGCCACATTCTTTAAATGACTTTTTATTTTCAGACCTCTGCTCAAAATAGAATTAAGTAACTACCTATTCTACACATCTTTTCAATTTCACAGGCTTTACAGGACATGGTTTGCCTTTAAGTAAGAGTTTAAACATCTACATAACTTGTCACACATCTTTAATGTTACCTAACTCTACATGAGACGCTGTGTTGAACAACACAGAAATTGCAGTATCCTGCTTCTTTCATTCCTTATGGTAACATTGGCACTAGTTTTAGAATGGCTTGATGAAGATGATGACCTTCATCTATAACATACTGCAAAGCAAACAAACAGAACTAACAGAGACAAACCATGGTGTCTCTACAAAGAAAGACTGAGATTCTTGTCCAGTGCTCAGAGGTCTGTTACTTTTGGGAGCCAATACTGTTGCCATTAAAGCAACACTGTGGAATTTTTTTTTTTTACGGTAGTAGCATCATGATTCATGAAAATGGTGACACAGTGTGAAAAGGTTGGAACGACAACAACCAGAAAGCAAACATTGATATTAACAATTTTAGGCTTAAAATGTGTTGAATATAGGAATTTTCCATAAGCTTGAATAGCATTTGGAGAAGTACAGAGTAACAGATGTGAAGAGTTTATAAGAATTATCCTAAGGTGTTGTGTGTATGGACATATTTAGATCAGGATTGACCGACTGCAATTTACATCTACAAAAATTTTCTTCCTGTACTTTGACAAAGGCATTATTCCCACCAAGCCATTTATATGGCTGATGAAAATGAATATTCTTATTTACATACAGAAGAACATGCTTCATTATGACAACAAAATGCTCAAGGATGTTCAGTTGAGGGCAAAATTATTAGCCCCCTATGAAATTTGAAGTTTCTTCAAGATTTTCCCAAGTACTTTTTTAACAGCTCAAGGAATATTTAACATAGCATTTCTGAACATACTAGTTTTCTTTAGAAGGCACAAAGTATTCATATTTACATAACAAAAACAGAATTATTTAAGAAAAAGCAAAAATAACCAGGTACATTGTTATTAACCCCTTTTAAGAAATGACCATTATATAACTCATTGCACAAACCACTTTTGTGCAATGATGTGCTTTAACTTCACAGGTGATGTGCTTAAAGGTGATTCTGTGATTTCACCCAACATTTAAGTTAAAACATGGTATAAAAGCCTCAGTATGAGTTATTAAGCTGTCAGTTGGGAAAGCACCATGCCAAAAACTAATGAAATCAGTTTGGACTTGAGAAAAATAATTATTGATGCACACAAAGCAGGAAAAGGTTATACAAAGCTATCCAAGCATTTCCAAGTGTCAAGAAGTGGAGAAATATAATTCAGAAAGCAGCCACACAGTACAGAGCAAGCCTGGCAGAGGTAGGAAGAGAATGTTTTCAAAGACCCTGGAAAGAAAACTAGTGAATGGTGTTTCTAAAGACCCCAGAACAACTGCCAAGACACTGGTGAATGACTTGACCACATCAGGAATCATAGTCTCTAAGAAGACAATCACTAGAGCTCTGCACAGAAATGGACTGCGAGGTTACAGACCAAGAAAAACCCCACTTTTGAAGAAGAGACACTTTCAAGCCAGACTTAACAGTGGTGGCTGCTGGTCTTTCAAAGAAGGGAAGGTCATTGTCGGCTTACATCATAAAATTTGTCAATTTATGTATATGTAAATTCTGCCTCCGTTCCTTTTCAAGAAAATGCTCTGTGACCCTATCGTTCCAAGCAGGTGTATTTTCCACGGGCTTGAACAAGGAAATGTTGAAATTATGTTAAACTGAAACAAGGAAAGACTATGAGTGTGTTTTATTTACAGTGTAAGAAATGAACAAGTAATTTTGCCGAGCTAATACCAACAAATGGGTTTCAGTCTGTCTTCTGTCTTCCCTTGCAAACCACAATGGGACTGACCTGAGCTGTCAAGTGACGATGTATATCTCAAAAGACCTGTCATTCAAAATGGGATTCTGCCTTTCAACTGATCCTCCGATCATCATACGGAAGCTAAGCATCCAGGCCAGCAGAGGCCCGCCCACAGCTCAATTCACCCCCAGAGACACTGGGGGCCGGGACAAAATCATGGCATTTATCCAATGACCGTCTAGTTTCAAGGCAATGAAAAAACCTGTGCTGTTCAGTCCTATTGACTTCCAGAGACGCTGAGCTTCTATGAGAAAATGTATTGACCATAGACTGTATGAGGAAACGGTGCTATGGGAATGTATGAGAAGTTAAAAACATCGATTCAGCCGATTTGTGATAAGTAGCTGATTCCGTACTCGTCTTTGAGATGAATGTGTTCTAATGCATTTGTAGTCAATGAAATGTTAACACAACCGTACATATTTGACTATTTAATTTATGACATTTTAGGGGAAGCTGAGCTTCCCTTGTAGTCTCAAAGAAATCGCCTCTGAGACTTAAGTATACTCAGGACAGCCTGGAGAAAGACTATGCATCCTGAAAGTGTGTCCTATGGTCTGAGACTAAACTGGAGTTTTTTGGCCATAGAGATGCTGCTTATATTTGGAGAAAAAAGGGAGAGGCATATAACCCAAAGAACACCGTCCTCACAAATATTTGGGGTGACCTAAAGAAGAACGTTCATCCTCAAAAGAAGTGTTGAAAACTACAGCAATTGACTGCAGGCTGTTATCCAGCAAAAAGGATACACAATTGACTATTAGGATCTGGGGGGCTAATAATTTTGATCCTGTTACTTTTTGCTTTTTGTGGAATATTTTCCTTTCTGTGTGCAAACTAAAATAATGTAAGCATCCAAAATAAAACTAGGATGTCTAAAAACACTGTGTTAAAAAATGTGTTCCTCTGTTTAAAAGCACTTGGGAAATACTTTTAAAACAATTACATTTTTGTAGGGGGACTAATAATTTTGCCCTTAACTGTATGTTCTACAGCTACTAACCTGCCCCTGTAGATGGCGCTACCTCAGACAGTAATTATTATTTGCAGGTATCTCAAAACCTGTTGATATACAAGTCTTTTCTAAGGGTGAAAAGTACCGGTATATGTTTTTACTTCCAACCAGCAATACTACTTTTCTTTTTGGACATGCTTATCTAATATAGCTATGGAAATCATTGGCCAATTGGTTGTGTACAGCACATAGAGCTGACTGTAAACAGGCAAGAGGCTGAAAGAACCCAAAATGAATGCATGTTTAAAAAAAAAAAATGCTCCTAAAACCTGGATAATATCAGCTTGTTCCACATGTCTGAGTCGGACGTTTTACCCAGAATAATATAGAATTCAGAAAGGAATATATGCTATAAATTAGTGAAACGTAATTGACAGTGACCTGCTGAAATGGATGTCCCCACAACTCATTTTAATCCGAATGTTATGTCAATCTAATTGTTATATTGAAGTGCATGATTTCACCCATAATTTAACTGATTCTCGTCCCCTTCAAGAGGACGATTTTTAGTTCTAAAGGGCACACACACTAAACTTTTTGTTGAAACAGTAAAATTATGTTGGGTCGTTTAAAAAAAGAAATTCCACAGGATTCCTTTAAATGGCAAAGTATGAGTGGTTCATATTAACCTGCATTTAACCTCCACCATGTAATATCATCCTGCTGCTGTAGTGGTTTGTTTATGTAAAAGCTGGTGAGTAACGTCTCCCTGAATAGCTGCGACATCACAGCTAACATGCATGGCCATAAATAGATTTTTTAACACCATAAGCTCTGTGACTATGGAAATATCAATATATGTGTGTGTGTTAGATTAGATCACTGTTACAGATGTAGTAAATGCTCCTAAATACTTTGAAACTTGTAGAAACCGGTGTTTTCAAACATAGTCATCAGAGAAAAGGTGGAGGAGGACCTGGAGATATGAATTGAGTGGACAGTGAAATAAAGCCACAGATGCATGATTTGGTTGTTTAGTATCCATTTCATGTCGCAGATTTTCTTAAACAGTTCCTATATCGTGTGCTCAAACAATTATACTGTTTCTACACCCTATCTGACAAATCTTGACAAATCTTGCTAAATATAACTTCAGAGCTGCAAAGACAAAAGCTTGTGCTTATCTTCCAGTGAAGCATTTATCTTGATCTGTCTTGAAGTGTTAATACTCATCACAGATATTTAAATTAAATTTGATTAAATTTGAAAAAGTGACACTTGAAGCATAGCGAAAAATGTATCAGTGTATGTATTATTTGAATAGAACAAAAAGAAAGACAACCAAATATCATTGTCAGTCGTAGAGAAAATTTCACAATATCAGAAGGAAAAATATATTTAGATTTAATGGATGATTTTATGGTTATTATGATTATTATGTGAACTTTAAATTTCAGGATGAAATAAAAGTTTCACAAATGAAACTGAAAATCTAGTTGGAGGGCATTCAACCCTATGTATGTTTGTATGTACCCGTATTATATGTAAGAATGTAACGTAGGCTATTTAATTTTTTTTCCCTCCACTTTGCATCAAAGAGTCTTAACAGCCTTGAATCTGTTTCTAAAGAGTAAAAAAAAATCCCTCGCCTCTGCTTTACTCTCTTTCTTTTGCCACCATTCCAGTGGTAAGAAGCGAAAACCCGCCTGGACCGATAGGATTCTGTGGCGGCTCCAGCCCAAAGCCCTGGCCTCAGATGAGAGCAGTGAGGATGGGAGTATGCAGGAGCCAAAGGTGGCTGAGCAGCTGGAAGAGGAGTTCCCTCTGCAGATCAAGCAGGACTTGTACACCAGCAAGATGGAGTACAGCATCAGTGACCACAAGCCTGTCATTGGTATCTTCAGCCTGGAAGTGAGAACTTTGTTGGATTTCATTTTATCAGAAGGTTTTTATTTATTTATACTCTGAACACCACGATAAGTGACAGATGTGTTGGAGAGAGGTTATATCTGAAAACAGTGAGGATAGACTCTCACACACCTTCTCATATCTTTGAAAATTTATGAATGAGTTTTGCTCTTTATGACCTTCATCAAGTGTTGAAACTTTCAAAAGAAGTGAGAAAGTGTGTAGGAGCTTTTCTATACTGTTATCAGAAGCCGTTTATTTTGTCCAAACACTCAAACGGAAAATCTCTTAAGCTGAGTTAACAAAGTTTAGGTGAGATTCTACGTATTACGTGTATTGAACATACAGCGGGGAAAATAAGTATTGAACACGTCAACATTTCTCTCAAAAAACATATTTCTAATCGAGCTATTG
>JAPTYQ010000006.1:7745753-7759555 GCA_029814465.1 Ostorhinchus cyanosoma
CTTTCCCTCCCTAATTACCTCTTTTTCCCTAATGAGGCACTCCCTTGACAAACAGATTTCGACCAATAACTCGAAAACTTATGGATGGAAATTGATGAAATTTTCAGGAAATGTTGATACTGGCACAAAGAACAAATGATAAATTTTGGTGGTGGTCAGGTGGGTGGGTTCATCCTCGGCGGAGGTGTGCGCTCTCCGAGTGCTTTTCTAGTTTAAAATAATTCTAACCATGTTGCTTCATATGTTGTCCATAGAAGCCTCTTTGAATTAAATAAATGTATGGGATCATAGAATGGAAAACAGGGATCCTACTCCTGAGGCTGTTCCAGCTCAAACTCTTTTTCTCTTTCATTTTATTCTATTTATTTAACTTGTTTTATTTAGTGGAGTTTTTTTGTTTTGTTTTGTTTTAACTTGTTCTTATCAGGTTATCTTAGCAGGCTCACCACTGACACTTGAAAGATCAAAGTTCACTGTCATGCATGTCACCCATCCCATCATCTTTTGAGATGTCACCTTTCTGAATGACTTACATTTGTCATTTCAGTGAATATCCATGTCACGCACTCTAATGCTTTTAAATCTTTTATTTTTTTATCACAGGCTACTCTATAGTTCTTGAGCAGGAAATAGGCCAAATAAATGTGAAGAGGACACAAAAATGTCTACCAATCATTGCAAACCACAGAAATTAGTATTATCACTGACTAGGTCATTGCAGTGGAATTTTTACTTTAAAATTTTACACACAACACATCCGCTTTGGAATAAGGTCATAGATGACCTCTGCAATTATTACAAATTACCAGAGGACCACAGGTATGAGTCTGATGCGAATAGGGCTTTATCTATGGATGATCCTTTTTGTTTTGGTGCAGGTGGATTCTGTTTTCCAGGGAGACAAGACACATGCATCAGCTGTTAGAGCACATGTCCATGGGTAACAGAGATGACACTGATATTTCACCTGAGCATAACCAGAAGGTATGTAGTCTGTAAGCACTGTTCAAAATACACTACAAAGTTTCACAAAGCCAAAAATAAAACTTTGAGAATCACTAGTTAAGCAAATTTTTCAGTCCTTAAGTTAATTTGTGAGGGCCTCATTTTAATGCATCAGACACTGATGTAATTCTGACTGAATTAAATAATCAATGTAAAAGGAGAAGCTGTTAATGTTTTCAATAAAATACAGTTGACATATATTGGTAGGATAGTTTCAAGTAGATAAGGCATACATTCTATTGATTTCAGTTTCTAGTTGTAGAAAAACACAAAACAAACATAAAAAGATGTTGTTCTGCACCAGTGAAAAATGACATAAGTCAGTGAAAATGTCAGTGTGTTATATCTGGTACAATGCTGCCACTGTAATAAAGCTGTTTCACTCCAGTAGTCTGAGGAGTGTATTAAAACAGGATGAAACAGCCATTTAAAGAAGGCTCCTGTGGTAGGCAGACAGCTCTGCCTCAGGGCTTCAGTTCTACATCCTCAAACTTTGTAGGGATTTCAAAGGGCAGTTTATTGTGACTGAAACGAGTTTGGAATCATCAAGGTGAGAACACTTTACGTGGATACTGCTGGGTTTGCAGGATGTAAACAAACAGGAGCTGAACTGGGAGAGATAGACTTCCACCATTCAATACTGGGAGAGCCGGTTCAGATCACTGGAGGACAAATCTGGTCACACACAAACTCTGACAATACCCAACAAACAGACAACAGGTATAAGACATACATCTGAAAAAAGGACAGTCGACAAAGTGAGCCTTTGCATTTATTCATAACATTAAACAGTGACCAACAGAGAGGAAAAGATAGCAGCCACGTGTGAACAAGCAGCTGTGGAGTGTGTGTTAATATGTGTTTGATCTCATTGAATGTTGGTCAGTTGTGAACATAAGGGAGGGGAACATGCACTCTCATCAAAACAAACTGTACAACCGTAACATCTGTTATACTTCTCCACTGTACAAAGATCTGCAGCTTGACAGTCTTTCTACAAAAGTGCGTTGTTTTTTTTTTGTTTTTAAAATATCAGTGTGTACAAATGTGTGAACCTCCATCTGTCATAGTCCACTTGTTATGTACAGTGTTGGCTTCTGTTATTTAGTGAGTTTACTGTGAATATGTGATGAAACGTCTCCCTCTCACTTGATTCCTGGGCTGTAGATCATTCAGAGGGGTGAAGGGGCCCACCGCTGCTCAGAGTTCACCAGAAAACACAGACATGAATAATCCAACAGTATCAAGCTGCCACATGTGCCAGTGAGGACAAAAAACAAACAAAACCGTTTCCTCCTATTTAATCCAATATTTGATAGTTCTACCTCCTTCTTCGCAGTTGTACCTCAGGATGGAGAGTTGAATGTAGATAGACCAAAAATAGCGTCCTACACTTAGTGCTGCACTTTGCTACAAATCCTGAGAAATAATGTCCACAACCATGAGTCCACCATCTTTTGTTTTAAGAAAAACGTTAACAAATCTTAAAAACCGTACAAACATATACTCACAGTAACAAGATACCAATGCAGGCAGACAGCACAAGTCAAGACAGTTGGACAGTTACCTTTCCTTTTGTCAACCACTAGAGTGCAGCTCTGCAACATGAATCAAACCTCCCTGTAACAAACTGAAAGACAACCAGTATTTTGGCAGGCACGATGATGCTACTGTTCTCAGTTCATTTTAAATTTGATGACTAGTTCACATAAAAATGCGTTCAGTTGTTGCCAATGCATAATGTACATCTTGGTATTCTGACATTTTTCAGAGGTGATAGTATAAAGGAGAGAAAAAAAAACCTATATCTACGAAAACCAAAATAGCTTATGAATCCTATGAAAATGTATGTGATATATCTACTAAAATACAAAAATAGATGATTTTAAAATAAATTTAAATATAGAAAAATATATATAATCACATGATGTGTATGTACATGATAAATGCTTATATGAGCCATGCTTTGTTTGTCGTCAGTACAGATTGTTATCACCTCTGTATAAATTTCCCTAATTGAAATCTGGTCAGCGTAGTTGTCTTCCGTGTCCATTAAAGGCAAGAATGGACTTTTTGTAGACACGTCATCCTGTTTATTCTGATGAATGAGACACAGACAGATCATGTTTGTAAGTGCGAGGGTCTGTGGACATAAAGGTAATTTTGACACCAGCAGAGGTCACCACACGGAGCATTTTTCCACAGGGTTCATCGGGGAACCCTTCGGACAGTGGAAAACTCGGGCAAACTCGTCAAACTGGGACACGCTGCCAATAACTCTGCAATTGGAGGAAGCACAAATATGTTCAGGAGATGTTTGGACAATATAAAATATATTAAAGAAGTGAAATATATGTGTTCATTGGTAAAATATATTGCTTTTGTTTAGTGTGTACCTGTAGTGCTCTGGTGCATGTTTGTCAGTAAGCAGCTGCAAGTAGATGGACTGAGATCTCCTCTTCATACACCAATTCTAAAACAATATCACTACAGTCACTCAATCTATACAATATACTGTACATACAATATGGATATAGAACACCAGAGGCCAAAAATACACGCATCCATAACTCAAGCAGAAGTGCAGATACAAGTGTAAAAAGACAGATTCCCTTTTTTAATTTATTTTTTTACTCTAAATCAAGTACGAGCCCTATTTCTCTCCACAGCTGAACTTCAAATTACATTATTATAACACTGAAAGAAGACTATTACACTAACTTAAACAAAAAAATGTAATTTACTGTGCTTCAATCTGCAAATGAGTTGACAGTCTCAACAACAAAACTCAAAACATGACATCTTGTCTCTGCAGTCCAGTCTACCTATCATGTTTGATTTGTCAGTTTCATCTTTTGTGTTTTCCATAGGTGACGTGCAGGAGTCTTTTTTTTTCTCCTTTGTTTTATTATTCCATCCATTCAGGTTGAAATTGGTCTTGATGTTGGGAAGGTGACCATTGTAATGCAATAAAATTAATTAATAATTAACCTCAAATCTATTAAAACTAAATGAATGAGATTGAAAATGGCAGTAGTAGAAACAAGATAATTGTATTGAAACGTAGCATGCTAAAGAAAACATTGTTAGGAAATTTATATTCATGTAATGTTCTTTTTTTTCCTCTCTTTTTTATGTGTATTATTATTTTTGGCTTCCTTGAATTTTCTTTTCCATATTATATTATGCAAAGAAGTCAGTTAGTTGCAATCAGGAAGCTTGTACCATTTCCATTCGGAATAAATCAAGAAAAAAAATATGTAAAATGTACATGTACCTGAAAACTACAGAGATAAGATATTGTACTTAATTACTTCTCACCATGTTACACGATTCAATATAATTGAGTGTCTAAATTAAACTTTGTTTCAATCTGAATACACAAATATAAATGAAATTGCAAATTACTCTTCTGGTGTATAAACTACTGTATTTTAACATCACTTCATTTTGGCAGGGTTTTATTTAAATGATATGGAGATACAAAATGCATTATAAAGTGTGTCTAGATTTTGTCACAAGGCCATTAAACCACGAATTTCAATGATACCCCTGAATTTAAATGATAGATGTAATAGTTCCAGGGTGGTCTAGTGCTGAGATGCTCTGTAAAGTCATCAGCACTGTATTTTGAGCCCTCTGCTGGTTAATGCATCCATCAGCTAATGCTGGGATAATACAGCACGTAGCTCCAACCTGCTCTCTGTCGAGTTGCTCTGGCTCAGAGAAGCAACTAAGTGATTTAACATGTAAATGTAATGAGCGACCATGGTGTGAGTTCTATCAAGAAGCTTCTGTACCTGTGCAAAGGCAATGAAGAGCAGCTGTTCATGAGTGTACTTGAGCCCAGGCAGGGGCATCTCTGGACCATGTTCCCTCACCCACTTCTGATACGCCTGCAGTGAAGGGAGTGAATCACGACAAACAAAACTTACAATGAAATAACGAGTTCTCACCTAGTGTCCTGTAACATATTCTTACCAAGTTATACAAAGACCTGAAACGAAATGAGATCATTAGAATGACTTCTTGTAGAAAAACTGATATGTGACACATTACTGGAGAAGCAGGTCTATACGTAACATGAACTAGGACAAGCAAATAGAAATTCACAGATTATGCTCACCATAGCCTGTCGAAGTGATTGACATTACCCACATTCATTATGACAGTTCTGTTGAATTTTGATGTCGTAAATAAAAAAGTATTCTTTAATTCCCTTTGCGCTTTTGACTTTGCTCATAATGCTCCTCACTTCAATCACAGACCACTAACGCATACAAAATGGAACTGAATTATATCTACATGAACACAAACACACCTTTGAACAAACACAGGAAGGCAGTTGAAATAAAAATGTAATCTTTTATTTTCATTCAGTTGCAGATGTGCTCTTTGATTATATGTAAACAGCAAAGTACTAAATTTAGAGACAGGAGAGCTGCAGTGAACACTTAAAGCAGATTGGATGATTTTCTTCAAAAATTCACAAAACCACAGCATTAGAACAATTCATTTATGTGAAATCACTTACATAGTACGATAGCTTGAGTCCTCCCATGTCTGCTATGTTCTCCCCCAGCGTCAGACGACCGTTCACCTAGACACAGAAAAAGTATACCTAATCTTTTGAAACATTAAGTGGTTTGGGTACTTGCATTTAGTTCACGGCTAATGTAGGATTTACTGAAATGCCTGTTTTTTTCAGTGAAGATGCTGCTAGTCAGTTTCATATGCTGCTCTTTTTTTTACCATTTCAGCAAAAAACTTAAATGTAACTATTTTTAGGATGGTGAAAAAATCTGCACTGTTGTAGTTTCTCTTGCAGTCACACTGACAATTAATGGCAACATACGTTACTGGATTATGGAAGGACTTGTAACTGAAGAGGATGGCCCACTTGAACTCGACAACCATTTGATATTTTTCCAGTGCTCGACAAACTACTTGACTGCTCTGCTGTAAATGGCCAAAGCTCAATGAGAGTGAGCCACTGCTTGATTTTGTGGGGGCAGCAGCAGTACGCCATCTACTGATGGATGATGTTGCCAATAATACTCTTCTTGGTTGCAATAAGCTAATAAAAAGCAGAAGAATGTTGTGATCATCATTCCTGTTAAGCACACATTGGCTGCAGTAGATTTAACAACACTGTTACATGAATGTACAAGTAAATAGCAGGGATATGAACTCGAGTCATAACGACTCAGACTCGAGTCAACTCGAGTCGCCAAGTTGATGACTTATGACTGGACTCGGAATGTAAGGCAATTACTCTAGACTCGACCCGAGAGACAATGACTCAGATGAGTTGTGGGTATTTTTAAATGTATGTTTTCTTTTTTCACATGGATATCATACTAGTAACAACTATGATTAGAGTTGTCCATTGTACACTGGACGCGTGCTGCACCAGATGTAACATTACAGGCTCTGGTTTAATGACTGAAGTGGGAGCCACGCACACTGATGCAGTGACCAGTGGATAGCTAATCATGGCAGCTGCACATTTGTCAACGGCCACGATAGCTCAATTTGGCTATAAAAATGACCACTCTGATGGAAGAAATGGTCTGCTCAGTGCAAGGTTTGTTTGAACACCATCAGTGACAAGGAGGGCACCACATCAAACTTACTGTGTCACTTAAAGACTCATGCAGATAAGTGTGAGACCTAACCTTAAAAACGTTACTTCAACTGGGTAGTAGGTAGACTACACGTTAGTTTTTTTGGGAATTATGTTTGTTAATAATGTTAACGTTAGCTACTGTTACCTAGTCTAGCTAGAAAGCTGCGTTGACATGAGAGCAGGCTGCTGTAGTCGATCCATGTGGCTATCTCACTAATGGTAGCTAGCTGGTGGGGGACGATGGTGACAGAATTCAGCGGTGACTCGACTCGACTCGACTCAACTCGCCTACAAAAGAAAAGACTTGAACTCAAACCCAATGACTTGAGACTCGACTTGAGACTCAGGTCGGAGTGACTTTGTCAGAACCCTAGTGAATAGTGGATGTATAAAAAATGAGACACAGTGTAAGCTGTTGTCAGACTCATCCTCACTGGTAAACATACATATCATCTGAATCACCAACATTTAAGATAACCCAGACGATAGTATAAGAAATATTTCCCCAATGACAGTAAAAGTTCCATCAGTGACAAGCTGAGTAGTTTTCCCTTTAATGAGAAAAGTATGTTCAGCAAAAAGAAAAGATGATGGATTAGTCCCCTTATAAATGTAATTTGTGTATTTCTTTCTTTCTTTTTTTTATAAATACATTTTTCTGCATACAGCAGAAACAAAGTGCTGTGTAGCTCAAGCACACAGGGAAGGTAACCTAAATCAAATAACATCACCCCGAGACCATACTGATGTATGGTTTAATATATGACATAAGGGATTCCACATATAGACATGCGTGTGTGTTGTTGTGTATGCAAACCCACCCTCTGATTATACACAGTGAAATTATCGTAGAGCTTAACGATACATTCAGCTTTCTTCTGGAACTTTCTGTAGGACTCCTCCGTCCACCACTGTTTGAGGTTGCCGTGTCGGTCGTACTGGCCCCCTAGGGACATGAACCATTGCATCACTAAGATGAGGGGCAAAAGGGCAGGGGGGCAGTGTTAGCATGGACAGAACACAACCTGCAACTTTCCTTCACAGTCCAAAGAGCTGCCAGGTTTATCATTCTATATTTGTTTCGTTACTTGAAGGAATTGCAGTAAAACTAAACTAGAGTTGACCTTCATGAGCCTGTTAAACAGTTTTATTTCAGCCAGCTGACCTAGTGATTATAAATAGCTGTCAAAGAGGCCGGTAGTGATCAAACCTGCCATTTTAAGTTAAATTTATTGCAGTATTATGTAGGTGACTGGAAGGAAACCATTCTCTCACTTAAAGACTTTTGCTGTGTGTTAAAGGGCAGCACTTTTGACTGGAAATGATAGTTAGAGATTGTGGCTTTAAACAGCCTTTGCTGCTCTTCATCAGCATCCTACACCATAAAATTAAATGACAAATGACTAGATACAATTCAATAAAGTGATGTGGTTCAAACGGAAATGATGAAAAAGTGGAGGTGTTTTCCATTCTTTATGGGTTAAGAGGTTGCTGTTCTTACCCCAGTCATCGTATCCATGCGTTAGCTCATGGCCAATGATTGCTCCTATTCCTCCATAGTTCAGGGACCTGGCAAAAGAGTCGTACATTACACACACACAAGTTCTTGATAAAGACTGCTAAATAATAGTCTTTAAGTACATACACTTGAAGCAGCAACAGTTGATACTTTGGATCAGCTGACAAATATGGAGTGTGAAAGTGATAAGGTAGCAAAAAATTATTGACCAGCTCTGGGGTCCATTTCACAAAGCTTGTTTAGTGAAAACTCTAAGTCTGTTAAACCTTAAATGAGGGAAACTGAGTTTTCTGTTTCACAAATGGAGGCAACTCAAACCACAGACAGAAGGGTAACTGTAGCCTGTTTCACAGACAGAGGGAACTTAATCTCTAGGTCAGTTACCATAGTAACAGACTATGAATCTAACCTGGTTGGGACCAGGAGTTTCTCAATGAAACCCCGAGTTTCTCTCTGTCTCCACCCACTTTCAGACATACACAATTTTTGATTTCCTCATTCATTCAGTCAGTAGCTGAGTTTACGCGTAACATAGTTCTGCAGTTCTGTTATTTAAAAAAAAAAAACAATCAGTACACCCTAAATTAGAAGTTCATTAAACACAGCAGGTGGAGACTGTTTTCACTAACATGGCATGTCCTTTGGACAACAATCCCATCGATGACGGTGCAGCATTACTGCGCAGAAAATTAAGTATTCATTGGGAGATGGTTCTCAGACCATGCTTATATGTTTTAGTATTTCCAGAAAATTATCTTTTTGGATGCAAAAGTAAAAATCTGACCAAGTGTATTTTTCTCATTTCTAGTCCCAATATCTCATCACACTTAAAATAAGACAGAATCACCTAAAGAGTAAGTTTTCAGTGAGATTTAAAGAACTTATTTTTAGACAAGAGAAAATCTTAATTCAAGAAATCTTATCAAGATAATTTTCACTTGTTCCATCTGCAGATTTTTTTTTTTTTTTTTTTTGCTTCATTCAAGCAGAAAAAAAAAATCTGAGAAAATGAGAAAAATACACTTGGTCAGATTTAGATTTTTTCCAGTGTGAGCGGTACTGTTTCAGTCACAGTCCATTGTCTACATAGTCAGTCTAATTTGTCCTTACATTTTCAACATTACCAACCGTATTCATGCTCTCACATCCCAGCAGATAGTGTGGTTGTGCTGCGTTTCTTTGCAAATGGGAGTTTTTTGTATAATGTTGGAGAGCACTCACTTAAATTGCAGAACACTTAAGTAAGACAACTGTCTGCTGGACGGTCAGAAACACTATATGACAGAATCACTTACAGATTAAGTCACCATCATCACCACAACAGCAGTCAAATAAAGACAAACACATTTCAACTGGTCTTCTTTATTTCCTACAAATACCAGAGCTAGTTCAGTTAATGTTCCAATAGTTAACATAATTAACATCATTCACCTGTGACCATGCACCTTTAACTTGAGCTTCAGTATTTCAGTTTCTACATCTGCCCTCCTAATCTGCCAGTCCAACTATTGCATTTCATATGTGTTTTTGTCTTTTTTTCTTTCTCAGCAGGTGAATTTTTAAAAATCTATTTTACTGGCAACTGGGAGTACATAATGAGGACATTAAAATATACAGTTACACTTCTTTCTAAGAACAGTTCAAACTTGCTGTATGAGCGCATTAAGATATGCATTTCTGGTGGGGTTAAAAACGCAGCCCTTCGCTTCCCCGTTGCCATGGTGACTCATCAAATCGAAGCTCCATTGATGCTGTCTTTTTATAGTTGTGGTACACACGCTTAACTCCCAGGTGAAATTACTCCGAGTTGATCAAACTAACTCAAATCTGCTGTTCTAGAACCAAAAACTCAACTCCGGGTTCAGGGTTAGACTCAGAGTTTGTTGAACCTGCTTTGTGAACGGACCCCTGGTTGATATTTTAGCCCAACAAAACACTTAAGTATAACCTCAGAGTCTCAGTTCAATCTTCACTTCACTCATGATCCCCAGCTAGTAGCTGTTTTTGGTGGAAAGGTTTTAAAAACTGACTGTCCTGCACAAACAGCAGCTGATTAACTGCATTTAGAAAGCACCCAAGTGACGGAGAAGTTAGTGTAATTGCTCTCTGTAGTTATCAATGACTGAACACAAAAAAGTTCATAAATTGAAATCTCTAAGTATGGCAGTATTATCAGCAAAATGCATGTTAAGTATCAGAATTGTAAGTGCTCATTATGTATAAAGACTGCACTATAAACAAATGATCAAATCATTGTGTCACCTTGACTGGTTGTCTGATTACATCAGACTAAACTATTACTTAACCCACCCTTTACCTGACATGTTACAACTCACCTCAGTCAAACCAATAATAGTCATGTTGAGTGAACAAATATTTTTTACAGTCTTAAATTTTCACATAATAATATTCCGTAGATGCAAGAGGTATTTAATCGTATGGTTCCATAATCTAGAAACAACTATAGATAGTTTGTGTAGAAGTAGGGTATAATATTGAATTGCATTTAATCATAATAATTTTGGATATACCCACCTTATGTCCATATTTTGATAGGACTGTGCCAGTGCTGTAGTTAAGTCTGACACTGGAGGTCAAGTGTCTGGATTATCATCATTTGGCTAAATTTGAAGTGTCTGATTAAAATTACCTTTATCAACCTTGCCCCATTAGTAATTCTGCTCAAGATTAAATTCTGGATCCATCTTGGAATCAAAAAGCTCAATGCCACACTTTGCTGTTGACACTGATGAAAAATATTGGACCTTAACTTCAGTGTGAACATAAATCTTAATTTCATGAGTGGCTGATGCAAACTTCTGTCCCCAGTAATAAGCCTGGGCCAATGGGTGCCCACTAATCCCTGTGTACCACCATCCTCCGGAACACAGCAGGTTGCTCCACCTCTCCTTGACCCTGGCCTGAGCTGACGTTCTGTCTTTGCAGTGCATGTAGATATGGAGAGCGATGAGAGGGCAGACTCAGGGCTATTCACATGGCTACGTCTGAAAATGACTTTCTGACAGCTAGTCGATACGCTGCCTCACACCGGGCCAGACTCCCTCGCTAAACTAACTGGCTGATTGAAGCTTCATTATACTCAACGTGATAGTGGAGGTGTGTGTGTGTGTGTGTGTGTGTGTGTGTGTGTGTGTGTGTGTGTGTGTGTGGGTGTGTGGGTGTGCACGTATGAGAAAGAGGGAGTGAGACAGTTTATGGGCGCGTGGTGCTTCTGCAATAATAACTTCAAGGGGACCAGTATAGACACACACACACACACACACGCACGCACGCACGCACGCACGCACGCACGCACACACACACACACATGCACGCACACACACACACACACATGCACTTTTAAATAGAATAATTGATTAATATTGATTTGCATGCATGGTAGCAGGTAGTGGAAGTAGTGGTTATCGCCTCTAATGAAGACATAAGAAATGTTTGCTAATGTTGGGTACAAACCCTGCTGCGTCTAATTATCTCATATTTGTAAGGGGCGTGTATGTGTGTCGTTACTCAGGGGAGTTCGTGTGAATGCTGTGCGAATGCAGGATTGCAACTCTTTGGACTGTATTAAGTATGGGCTTCGACTAATGCTTATACTGGGCGGCCGTATTTTTGCTGCTGAGTGAATAGTTGTAGTTAACAAAGGGTATGTTCAGTCAAAATTCTTGTTTACCTGCATCTTCTCGATTAATTCTACACTTAGTGTCATATTTACGATAGCTGTTCTTTCCTTTTATAGTGATTCTTCTTCTTCCACTTAGCCATTTGGATAAAATGTACAGTATATCAGTATTATTAGAGAATTGAACCAGTGGCCCTGTAGCTCACCAGCATGTTCTATCAAGAATCAATAACAAGTTGAATTGACGAGGTTGTCAGGTTCTGCCACTAAATTATTTCAATCTCCCAGTGGAAGTGGTACTTTCATTTTAGGATAACTCAACAAATTCAATGCAAGTTTATATATGACTTCATATCAGTGCTCAATATGAACTTATTTCTAACGATTTCTATTTTATAAGCCATCAGGCCAATAAAAGCCAATAAAGGGATTTTTTAAATATATATTTAAAAAATTCATTAAAAAATTCAAAAATCTAAGTTTCTGTAAAACTGAACAGACTTTGCAGACATTGTCCCAAGGAAGCTACATAAAAAATGTGAAATGAATTGGACCAGGAGCTTTATAGAAGAAGATGTTTGAAGAAATTGCTAACAAAAATGACGATGAAGATGACTCCGGACAGAGCACCTTCACAATAGCTCATGTTCTATTGGCCAGTGAGCTACAAATAACTTGCATTAAAGCCTGCTTTAGACAGAACTGGAATCCTTTTTTTCCTTTGTCAGTGGGCCCTGCTTTGTAAACCCTATGAACTGTTTTTTAATGTCTTGATGGAAATCTTGTATTTAAAAGTTAACAAACTGACTGAATCTGAAAACCGAAATACTTGAATACTTGCATTTAATTAATTGGTTGTAATCGGGGTGTGAAGGGGATTTAAAGCAATATAGTAAAAATGCTCCATGAAAACATGTTGCACCCCACCTTTATGGTTCAGTGTTTAATATTTAGTAACTACTAGGAGTGAAATCACAGATTATAACCAGCTGAATATCCTCCTAACTCTCCTCACTTGTGAATTTATCTTCCCCATTACAAGGACAATACACAATACAGTAAAGGGCTGGCAAAACACAAAATGTGAAGCTGTGAAACACCTCAAAAAATCCTTTATCTATTTCAGAAAGATCTGGTTTGACAGATACAGTGGGAGCTAGTTAGTTATCTAACACAGTAACTAGTGCTGAACTTCATTCTTTTTCTCTTTCAATAAGACTGATAACTTTACTCATCCACTTCCAAGAACATTTAGCCGTTGAAGCTGATGTGGTGGAAAATGAACTACATAGCGAACTGAGAGACTTTGTAATGATAGAGACTGGGCCAGAGCATCTCCACAACTGTAAGCCTTGTTGCATGTTCTTGGGCTGCAGTAGTTTGTGGACTAAGGAAGGACATCCCAATCTCAGGATGACTGAGCATCTGTGGGAGGTGTGGAACAAATAAATCTGATCCGTGGAGGTCCACCTCTACTTACAGGACTTAAGGGATCTGCTGCCAATGTCTTGGCCCACATACCACAGTACACCTTCAGAGGTCTGGTGGAGTCTAGGCCTCAGGTCAGAGCTGCTTTTGTGGAAGAAGGGGAACCTACGCAATATTAGACAGGTGGTACTGTATTAATGTTAAGCTGCTGGATTGATTGAGATCCGGTTATTGTTATTTAGATACTTTTGGTAGGTTCGAACCACTTTACATTGGGAATGAACAAGATCTGGAGATGCTGAGGCAGTGATTTGACCATCACAAGTTGTCCCCCTGTCAAAGTTACTCAGATCCCTACTTTTTCTCACGTTCACTTGCTACTTAATATTTCATAACCAGTGACAGATCCAATTGGAATGAAATAATCAAAATGAATGGAGAATGCTATATATGTCTGAATTTATTAATCTATTGGCCTGTTGTTTTTCTTTGGCATCTGTGTTATAACACAGTTTAAGTGAGGTATTCTACTGACTATGAATATAAAAAAAAAAAAAAAAAAAAAAAAAAAAAAAAAAAAA
>JAPTYQ010000006.1:7762476-7772926 GCA_029814465.1 Ostorhinchus cyanosoma
TGTGGCCCCCAAACTGGACCCCCTCCAGCCCCTGGCTGCACCTAGAAATTCTGTCCATGAAAATTATGAACAGAACCAGTGACAAAGGGAAGTCCAACATGCACCTGAAACAGGTCTGACTTACTGCCAGCAATGTGAACCAGACTCCTACTTCGGTCAAACAGGGTCCGGACTGCCCTTAGTAGAGGGCAAATCCACAAAACACATGTGGACTGGTTGGGCGAACTCCCATGAACCCTCGAGCACCCAATGGAGAGTGTAGAGCTGGTCCAGTGTTCCACGCCCTGGATGAAAACCACATTGCTCCTCCTTGAGGCCGGCCAATAGTCCTCCTCCATAGCCTCTCCAAGTTCCTACCAGAACTGAGTTTTGGCCTCCACGACCGCCTGGGCTGTAGCAAGATTGGCTTGCCGTTACCCATCAGCTGCCTTGGGAGTCCCATGAGCCAACAAGGCTCGATAAGACTCCTTCTTCAGCTTGACGGCAAACCTTACTTCTGGTGTCCACCACTGGGTTCAGGGATTGCTACCATGACCAGCACTGGAGACCCTGCAGCCACAGCTACGAGCAGCTGCTTCAACAATGGAGGTGGAGAACAAAGTCAGCTTGGACTCAATGTCTCCAGCCTCCCCCGGGATCTGGGAGAAGCTCTCCAGGAGGTGAAAGTTAAAGACCACGCTGACCTCGGGCTCTGCCAGATGTTCCCACTCTCACAACACATTTAGGCCTGCCAAGTCTGTCTGGCTTCCTCCTTGGCCATCGGATCCAACTCACAACCAGGTGGGGATCGGTTGACAGCTCAGCCCCTCTCTTCACCTGAGTGTCCAAAACATGCGGCCGGAGGTCTGATGACACAACAACGAAGTCAATCATCGACCTCCGGCCTAGGGTGTCCTGGTGCCACGTGCACTTATGGACATCCTTGTGTTCAAACATGGTGTTCGTTATGGACAAACGTGACTAGCACAGAAGTCCAATAACAAAACACTGCTTGGGTTCAGATTAGGGAGGCCGTCCCCCCCCCCCCTCCTGGGCACACTGACACTGCCCACGTGGGCATTGAAGTTACCCAGGAGAACAACAGAGTCCCCAGTCGGAGCACCTTCCAACACCCCTCCCAGGGACTCCAAGAAGACTCAACACTGCCATTTGGCCTGTAGGCCAAACCAACAGTGAGTAACCTGTCCCTGACCCGAAGGCGCAGGGATGCAACTCTCTTGTTCACCAGGGTAAACTCCAACACATGGCAGCTGAGCTGAGGGGCTATGAGCAAGCCCACACCAGCCCGCCGCCTCTCACCGCGGGCAACGCCAGAAAAGTGGAGAGTTCAACCCCTCTTGAGGGGTTGGGTTCCAGAGTCCAAGCTGTGGGTGGAGGTGAGCCTGACTATATCTAGATGGAACATCTCAGCCGCTCCCACAAACTCTGGCCTCCTTCCCCCCCAGTGTGGTGACATTCCATGTCCCGAGAGCTAGACTCTGTGTCTGGGGATTGGGTCTTCGAGTCCCATGGCATCGACTGCCACCCAATCCACACTACACCCAGCCCCTATGGTTCCCTCGGTGGGTGGTGAACCCACCGGAGGACGGGCCCACATCACCAATTCGGGCTGGGCCTGGCTGGGCCCTGTGGGCAAAGGCCTGGCCACCAGACACTCGCTTGCAAGCCCCAACCCTGGGCCTGGCTCCAGAATGGGGCCCTGGCTGCGCCATGCCGGGCGACATTGTGGTCCTTGTTCTTTCCTACCAACTAGTGCATTGGTTACAAGTGTCTGTGTTATTTTTCTTTGTTAATTTCAATTAGTGCAAAAGTGAAAAACTCAATCTCAGTCTCTCAAAGAGCAACAAAGTCTGGTTTATCAATAGTTGTTTATTTTCCTACACTACTGTATACACACAGACAGATTAAGGTTAATTAAATTACACTTAAAAACAGGTTAACTGTTATTTCTGAGGCCTTGACACTGTAGCAGCTTGAAATTATCATCAGTTGGCTACAAGGGGTCTGCTGCTTAGTTGTCTACATTCAAACCTTAGAATCCAGTCCATTAAAGAAGCAATATAGGCAGAAAAATACTTTAGCACACTCTATTTGACCCAAAGTTTTCTTTCAAGGGCACCTCATTGGTTTACTGGTTCTTGCTTGTCTTTGTCCCATTTAGCCGCAAAATCTGGGAGATAAGGCCCAGGTCTCAGTCTGCATCTCACCAGTTTATCCCAAAGGTGTTGGACAGGGTTAAGGACAGGGCTATGTACAACAAGTTTTTCTACAGCAAACTTGGCAAACAGTGTCTTTACACATATAGCGTTGCGCACATTAGCATGTTGAAATAATATTTTTACCAAACTGTTGGATCTAAACTCTAAACTTACCTTGACAATATATTCTGAATGATTTTGTTCATCCATGAGTTTTCATCCAGAATCCAGGCAAAAATTTTTGAATGTCCAGTGTTTCAGTTTATGCCCAAGCGTAGGCAATACTATTCAGAGATAATTTTGTAATAAATTAAAATGGTTGATACTAAAAACTATATCTTCAGACTAGCTGTATGTAACCATTAGATGCATTTTTTTTTATTTTGCAGTGGAAAATTTCTCTGTTTTTTAGATGGTTTTCAACATTTTTCCCAAAAACAACATGTACATAGAGGGAATGGAATAATCTTTTTCAAATATGTTCTGACGGAGCAAACAGCTGATTGATCAACTGACTGACTGGCCATTTGCTGAGTCTTCTAAGATATTCTGATAAAGTCTGAAAACCTATCAGGTTGACAGCAGATTGTGATGAGGAGATGAAATTATTCCATTGTCTCATAAGATGTCACAACCATTTTACATGAAAACCCATGTAAAATGGTTCTTCCACTCTGTTTATTAGAGTCATGTGTCACAGCTTACAGCACCACCTGAAGGTGAAACAATTCAGTGTATATACTTCCACTCCATCTTTTCAAAAGTTTACTTCAGATTCACTTGACATTTTATGAAAACACAGCCAATGCCATTGTGAGTGTGATTGACATCTTGCTGAAATTATCCTTTATCTGAACAGCAACATAAGGTGTTGTGCTAATCTGCCTTCTCCAGAATGTTTTTCCCCCGTGTTTCTTTGTAATATGTTGTCTTATGTGACTCTTTCTTTAGCTGTACGCACTCCTTTGACCTTAAGTAACTTAAACCTTTTTTTTTAATTAGTAAAATCTTACATTTACCAATTAAATATGATTAAAAAATGAGTGTGGTAGTGCTCCCTGTGAAGAAATAAATAAGAAATAAATCCACTGGTTATGTAAGAGAGAGTTAATTAAATGTCTGTCCTTGTGTCTATTTTTTACATCTTCAATTCTGACTCTAGATGTAAAGCTCAGAAGGCCAAAGAGATGGACACAGAACATGAGAGGGTATTAATTTGAGCAACGAAAAAAAGACTGTATGAAAATGAAAATACACAGAGAGCTGAAGTGGGAGTGTGAAGTGAGAGGAATGATGCATGTGGGTTAAAGGAAATGACCCTCGGGGCTTTGATGGCTGTGTTTGTCCGACTCCTCCTGTCCTCCAGCATCAGCTTGTGAGCACACCATTGATTTTTCTGCAAGAGATTAAATCCAGCAGGCAGGCAAACACAGACAGCGGGCCGATCCAGAGAGAAGAGGAGAAGTCGGGTGAGGGGGAGGGGGTAACATCGCAAGGCTAGATTTGTTAAAACTCGGATAGGTGTTCCTGCTTGTTTTCCCTCCGGGGGAGTATTAAGTGTGTGAGGTAGAGATTGAAGTAGAAAGTGAGCGATGAGAAGGAATATGATATGAGGAGGTGGATATATTTTTTTTTCCTCCAATGGTCACAGTGGTTTGACTTGTTGAAAACAGACGGCAACCTGGTGTAATTGCGTGTTACTAATGCGTGGTCTATGTCGTGGTGCAGAAGGGCAATGGGGGAAGATTGTGTGTATGTTTGTGTGGAGAAAGAAGGGGACACAAATATCAGTATGTACAATGAACAGTCATGCACTCACCCATTTGGTTCTTATTAGGGAGGTAGTAGGCATTAAGGGCCTGAGGGGGGAGAAGCCACCTGAGGAGAAAAACAGTGTCAAACAAACAGGAGTGTTAGAGATGGAATCCCTCACATGCAGTCGCACTCACAAATTACCCAACTATCTACTCATAAAATACACCCAGATCCTGAACAGAATCCCAAACACCTCTGCTCGTCTCTCTGTTTAAACCCCCTGGTGAGAAATATTCTGTGGGCACGGTCCCACGACCAAAGTTTCTCCCTGCATATGAAAAAACGGACAGTTCCTTTATGGTAATCCACTTAAAGCCAGACCCATCGATTGGTGCAAAATCCCCCAAATGACTAACTCTGAAAGTGTGAGATGCCCTTGTTCTAGGAGTGAAAGACTGATGGCTCTGCATGGACTGCCGTGAGATGGAAGGGAGACAAGCACAGGAGAGAAGGAGGTGGAGGGGGATTTTATTTATTTATTTTGCAGGGACAAGACAGAGTGAGTGATGAAAGGTTCATTTTTTGGTGATAAAGGGGGTGTATGTGACTTAACTCTTCAGGGCGTTGAGTGTGGGCTAATGATACAGTTGTTTTGGAATACTAATGTGACTGTAATGTGTTGTCATAGCGGAGAGGCACTCAATCCAGCCATACTGGGCTGTATTTGAGAAAAATGAAGTGCATGTCCCATAGCACTTTTCTGCTGCCTGGCTGCTATAGATAAGTAAATCAAATGGATTTTCACCAGCTGTGTGTGTCAATTGGGTATCTGTTGCTTTAATTTAGTGGCACATCACCAAATATGTCAAGCTAACAGTGGATGCACAGTGACACATGTTAAGCATGTCAAACATATTAGAGTGCTGGTTTAACTTCGGCGTGTGCTGTGTTGCGGCTGGAGGAGCTCAAACTCTGATTTCACATGTATTAGCTGCCTTTAATTGCTTTGAGCCGCGTGTCGGCGAGCTGAGATGGGAAGCTAGTGTGGTCTTTGTAATGGAAAGAGATAATGACACTCACGCAGTTTTGTCCACTTCTTCATGGATCTTCTTGACTGATAGCTTGATGTTAAACTTTATACTGTTGAGAATGTTCTTGAAGTAGGTTTTCTCATCCACGTCAAACTGCAAAACCACAGGAGTACTAAGTAAATAATTACATAGTTGTAGTAACTCTTAAATGATCCAATGGACCTCAAGTCAACTCCAGAATAATGTTCTTCAGCACCAAAATCTGCTGCCAGGGTTTTCCAAAGCCAAATCACACTTACTAAAATGACTTTTCCCAGATCTAATGATTGCAGTTTTTGTCTGCCCTAGCTTTTCCACATTTTGTATGAAAGTATGCACTAATAATGGTCTAAAATACTGTGAATGTTATTATTTACTTGTTTACATTTTTTTTTATCCATCCACATCGAAGTCCTCCACATGTAAAATTCAAAATCCCCAGACAGAAGCTATGCCGTCTAAAAACCTGAACTTCAGCTGTTGCTCAGATGTCCTATAAGATCAAATCTGACTTGATCCTAAATTAGAAAGGTGTGGCTAATATTTGTTATTAGTATAGGTAACCCCCATTAACACTATACAGGCAAGAACTGCACTGTGTGTAAATACTCTGACACATGGCCAACAACAAGGATGTAAGGAAAATTCACAGGCCTTTGCATGAACTTCAGCCTCCTCTACCAGTGGACATCAGAGCACTTAGCTTGAGCTGTGCACTTTTTCTCTTGCTTCCATTTTCTTGCAAAACAATTTTATTTTCAGTTAGTGTGTCCCTCTGCTGACATGACATTTGCAACATCAGACATTTGCAGTTTTTCTGTAACATCAGTATGCACCACATGTGTCCGTTTCGAACTCCTAACACATTAGATATGATATTTGTACATTATTTTTATACCTCAAATGTGAAAGTTATATTTTCATGCAATCAGGGTACTTGCTCTTTATCCAAATAAAAATTCCAGACTATTTCCAGACTTTTTCAAAACTGCTACTTTTTTTCCCAAGACCTTGACTTTTGTACTTCTATACTTGTGTGCCTACTTTTTTGGTTGAAATTGTACCTGTTGTATGTAGTAGAAAAGTTCATTTTAATAAATGTATGAATGTATAATTTGCAGTAAACTATGTTAAGTATGTAGCTGTATGTATATATGTAAATTAAGTTAATAAATTATGACAGAAATGTTTTCAAAACATAAGAATATCACAAAAGTGCATGGATATCACACAAACAAGTTTCACTAGAGCACCCCTCTCCTATCGGCTGCCTATGCAGAACAATTAAGAACCAATGCATTAACTGATAGTCATGGCTGAAAAAGAAAAGCTTGCTCAAAGTGACATGTTAACTGCAGGCACGCTAGATCTATAGTAAAGTAACAAATTTAACCAATTCATAATAACATTTCCATACACAGGTCTGTGTACAAACTGCTGTAATTACACATCAGCATCATGGGCGTGCAGGCATGGCCTTTGCATTTACATTTACATGACACTACTAAAATTAATCTGATCCTGGTTATTTTTTTTTGCTACAGTTAATTTTCTCTACGACCAGGACCAAATCATTGTACACTACAGCTTGCATCATCCGCTGTACTTCTTAAACAGCCAATTTCAATAATGTTACAACTGCGGTCTACATGTAGACGTCTTCTCACGGAGTGTGTGGTGGTTTGCTTCCCACAAGTGTAATGTTTACCTCCTTTATTCAGACACATGAGGAATGACGATCCCCTCAAGTTGAAGATGTAGGCTACACGAGCTTTGATTGGATATAAATTCCAGTACCAACCGATTAGCTATGTTTTATGTGCTTTCCTCTTGTATTTCCTATGTGCCTTTGAGAATACTCTATACTTTATTAAGACTTTCACACAAAATTCTAGATCTTTCAAGGTCTGGAAAATAGTGTTTCAAAATTCCATATATTTTTTAGGACTTTCAAGACCTGTGCAAGCACCCTGTGCAATGGACAAACCATGTATGTAATGTTAAAATGATTTCTGAACCTGGGAAATCAGTGGGTGCTGGCAAAATAAGAACAAATCATTGTGGTGAGAATTTTGAGAGGCCAGTTGTTTTCTTACCAAGGATGCAGTGTAACCTTCTTGAGTACAGTGTCTATTCATAAAACTGACAGTAAATGGAAAATCTTTTATGTTTATTTGTTTCTTTCATTTTTAGTCTCAGAGACACAGATGTTCTTTTAATTTGGGACAAACACATACATCTGAGAATACCAATGTAAACTGTGCAACCAGATGGGAGAAAAACCTTCAACAGAAAACAGGGTCTATTTATTGTATTGGGCCAAATACAGTGTTGCCCATAAAGTTGGAGTAATTTTGTTTTCAGACACATTCCTCTTTTTTTTTTCCTAACTGCTGAACTGAAACAATATAACAATTGTTGTTTGCATATTTATGTACATAGTTGTTAGCAGTTAGAGCAGAGCTATTTTTAACAAAAGCATGATTTTTTTTTTTTGTGGAAACATTTTAACTCATCCTAGCCAGTAAGTAATGATTTTACACTAAACAATGCGAGTCAAAAACGACAGCATTTTGACAGACCTGAAAGAAGGAGGTTTTTCATTACCACGTAGGCATCTCTTAAATACAACGGTGTACTACTTTATATTTCCTCTGAACACTGTAAAATACTTTGTATACTGCAAATACTGGGGTAAGGCAACCCAGTACATACCTTATGTTAAGTTCAGGAAGATCATAATGTTTTTTTCTTTCAAAAGAATAACCAAAATATACCATTTGTAGATTTTAATATACTGTTGGAGGCAGTTGGGGAAAACTAAAAATTAGACAAGTACAAAAGTGAGATTTAAACACAGGCAATTAATAATGATTATTATCTTGTTTTTCTTGTTCCCAAGGTTATGTTGGTGATCATCTAAAACCTATCCAACCTACCAAACTACATTCCTTATCTAAAAACCCATATTATGGAGGACACACTCAAAATGTGTACTGTTGTTCAACATACTGTAGTTTTGTGTGAATAAACATTAGTATGTATCACTGCAGAGGAACCTCCTGGGGGTTGTGTGTGCTGGGAATTCAACCAGTGTCTATTAACTGACCCCATGTTCCCTGAAACAAAACCTGTAAGTTCAATCAGTTGTGTCCACTATCTCTGCATCATAAACTGTTCTCATAGGTCTCTCAATTATGAGCAGCCTGCAATTAGTGACAGACTTTTAGACCTTAACTTTATTTAATCAGTGACCTTGACTTTTTTCCCATTACAATCTAATAGTTCTTTCTAGAGTCCCTGTGAATATTTGTGTAAAATATGAAGAAGTTAGAAAGGACAGGTGTGAGATGGCAGTGACCTTGACCTTTGACCACCAAAATCTTTTCAGTTCATTTAAGTGTTTCATCCCTGAGACTTTATGTTTAAAATGTAATTGGACTGACTGGCCAACAAACTGTCAACAGAGAAACTAAAAACTAGAGAATTTACAAAATTTTTCTGAAATAATGGACACTGACTCACATAGTGTCTCATAGGGGTATAACGGTACAGGTATTCCACGACTCGGTTCTTGTACCACGGTTTTCAGGTCAGTTTCAGTTTGTGTTTTGTGTGTAAAGAGAACCCCCCCCCCCAAATTCTATTTTTATTTTGCTTGTCAACAAAATCTGAATTTCACAGTAAGAACAAATTCTATGACTGTACTGAATAAAATAACCCTTTCTGTCCTGAACAATAGAACTGCCTTTACTTGTATACAGTCATATAAAACACATAAGGACCAAAGGGGGCTTTATAAAATAAATTAATTCCTGTTCTGCATAGGGATGTAAAAGAAAACGGTGGTATAAAAATGCCACAGTTATCTACCGTACACATTCCCTCGTAATAGTTTCATCTTATTGTATGTGTACCAGTCCTGTATCCTGAACCCGTGCGTACTTAAAAGTGAGTAAAAGTGAGACTAAGTGTTAAATAGCAGGTTAGGTCCGTTTGTGGATCTAATGTATACGGGTATGGATGGATGTGAGTTTGGAAAAGTGGTGGACTCCTGCAGGACTCTAATGTGTGGTGAGTTTAAAACTGCTCTCACTGAGGGGTGGGGCTTCCCATTCTGCGTGCTCCCATGCAGAGACAGAGAGAGACCTGCGGGGTGATCTTTCGCTTTTCACCACCAATACAAAATCAATTACAGAACCGAAATACCACAGTTCACAAGGGTGGATTGTCCCTGTGATGGGCGAACCGAATGGTTCTCGGTTTTCCCAAGTATCGTTGCAACTGTAGTGTCTAAGAGGTGAGTCATGATCATGAGAATCTTCTTTTTGGACAGTTTACTTTGAGCCTGTCTTTAACAACACACTGGATTGGTTCACAGTGGTTTACATCCAGTCCAAATACACAAATAATAAATGAAATAGAAAATATGCTTCTGGTTATGCAGGAATATGCACTAGTCCACTAGTTATTTACTCTGTCTCATCAGTGCATTGAACCTACCTACCTGAATACAATCACTAAGAATGCATGCTAATGCCTGATGGAAAATCACTCTGGAGACAGAAAGAGAGGGTTGCTGGGAATTGGGATTTGTGTGTCTGTGTTGACTGGGCAGCCCTCAGTAAAATAAAAGGCTCATGACTCACCCCATATTCTTGATCTATGAGCTCAGGTTTGAGCAGGAAGTCTGGATATCCTGTCATCACCATCATGTGCTTCAGCTGGGAAAGAGGAAGAGGAGAGGATGATGTAGAAAAATTCACTGGCAGTAACTAATAAGTGTCCATACACAATCATGTGCACTCAGCTTGTGGGCCGGTGCACACAGCCTTCCAAAAACACACACACACGCATCAACTAATCAACCAATGTAATAGGATTACAGGGAAGCTCTTTATATTCAGCATGGCCCTCTAAAAGGATTATAACTTCAGATTGTAAAAGTATTAGAAGGGATATCTTGCAGTGCAGACCCTAAATCAGCACCGCAGAGAGATCCGGATTAGGCGATCCTCACTTCTCAATGTCAAGCCCTTGATGTATTCTATCACACACTTCTATCTAACCGAGCAATCAGTCAAACCCCCAGAAAGAAAAGAATGGCAAAAAAATAATTAAATCCTTTTCAAACAATAATCGGATCTGGCAGAGAGTCGTAAGTGTGTGCGATGCAGAGGCCGCATTAAACTCTGAACCTTTGCTCTAGCAGCATCCTTGGTGGCTTCATCCATCCAGTCCAGCTCCTGCAGACGGATGTCGAGAGAGTGCTTAATGTCCTCTACCAGCTCCTGTACCTGCAGGTAATTGGCATGACAAAAAATTTCAAGATTCTGGATCACTCTACATTCATATGTACAGCGGGGAAAATAAGTATTGAACACGTCAACATTTCTCTCAAAAAACATATTTCTAATCGAGCTATTG
>JAPTYQ010000006.1:7778593-7789138 GCA_029814465.1 Ostorhinchus cyanosoma
CACACACACACACACACACACACACACACACACACACACACACACACACACACACACACACACACACACAAATCAATTCTTTGTACCAGAAATCAAATTTCTGAAATGTCACACTTGTCAACAAAACTGAAAAGACAAATAGGACAGAGTACTAGTTTCTAGTTGAAATTTGTCGACAGCATGGTTTGTTTTCATTTCATTTTCAGTGTAAGTCAGTGGAAATCTTTACTTGCATTCTGCAATGAAATTTTAGAACAAACATAACAAGGACACATTACATTTCACAACATGAAGATCTTCTCAGGTTGCTTTTGATATAACACCTCTGAGAACCTGTGAATGACCTAGCATGGACTAAATACACAGTAAATCAGTAACACCATTTACACAGACCCTAGAATTATAGCACAATTATAACATAATGTGCTTTGCACTAATACCTCTCAGCTGGAATGGACAGACAGACAGACCAATTCCAGGTCTTCATCAGTACCAGATGAAGGGCACTGACAGGAGAGTTATCTGTTGTATATCTGTGTTTGATGGTGAACAAAATCAGAGAAAACTTGCAAACCACATAAAAAATACAGGAAAAGGTAATGCTAGGCCATATAAATGTTATTTTTCTGCATACATCAGGTGGAACAACTTGATGTATGTAAAGGACGTTCTATTCTGTCATAGGTTGAACACTATGCAAAAGTTGTAATATTTAAGCAGAATGATTTGAAGAAGGTTGAAAATGTTCATGTAACCCACAAGTTATGTCTGAGGTTATTTGTGCATTGTGAACACTGCACTGATTTGGTTATCAAACTCCAGAACACTGGAAATGTATCTAGACAAACATGAGTTTCTTCCATTTTACAGCATATTTGCAGGAACAACCTAAGAGGGCTCTTAGAGGTGATATTGATGTTGGTCACATCTGCATCTGAAACTTTAAGTTGCATCTAAGGAATTCTACTAACAAAAAGAAGGTTACTACCCCTCAGAACATCAGTGTGTGTTATGCCTGTCAGCTCCTTAATATTGGTGATTCACTAACAAGAAAGTGTGTGCTTCCCTCTAAGTCTCCTGTCTGTCAGCATCAGCTCCCGAGACTCATTAGTTTCTGTCCATGCTGAGGTAAGCAGCATCAGTGAGTCAGTCAAAACTACAAACATTGCAAGTGGATTCAAGTCCTGCACCTCTTGTGTTGATAATGAGAACAGCCTGTGTGGGCACGCCAACCTGGTACAGACTGATGTCTACAGAGAAAATGAAAAGAATAGTGTGGACATGGGTAATATCCCAGGACCCTTTGGAACCTGGTTCGAATGATTCTGAGGGAGTAGCACCCACTTCATCTGTCGAAAAAAACGGCAGACTGTAGGCTTGGTTCTAAATGGCCTTTTTGTATCAATCAGAAAAGCTCCACTAGCCTGAAGCTTTAATTCAAATTTACACTCAGTATCACATTAAAATCTTAAGGAACTTGGGAACTCATTTCAATTATGATACAGTACAGAGAGTAATTAGTGCCTATAAGTTACCCAGTTGTGTCAGACTTGCTTAGTAGCAAGGAGGGGAAAAAGGCTGTCTCCCTGTAAGAAGACTTTTGTGAGGTGGAAAGTGATAGTATGAGAAGAAAAAAGGTGAAAGGGGAAAAATGAATGGCTTAAGAAAAAGTATGGGGTTAAAGAGGTTAGAAATCCCATTGGAAACCATATCCCCATGTCTCAGAATGGACATGAGGCTGCGATAAGGATACGTATAGGTGAGGATTAAGGTGAAAGAAAGATGGACCAAAGGTTACCAATGGGCAGAGGTGGGGGATTAGTAGTTACTGACCTAAAACCAAACAGAAACAGAGGGGCAGTGCATGAGAGGAGACGGAGGAGATTATGATCGGCATAGCTGGAACGTCTAGATCCCAGTTTATGTATCAATCAAAATAATGTAGCCATGTGTATAAAAAAAAAACCCTGCTCTTCTCCCTGTAAGCAGTCAAAGAAAATGAAGTACTACACTTAAAAAGGAAATGAGAGCACTTAAACGTGACCTGTTCAAGGTGCAACAATTATTTAATTTATGCAAGAGTTATGCACGTCACAGTCTGTTTTCAAAGATTTGGAATGCCTCAAGTAATTGAAAATTATATTCAAATATTTTTGGTAATAAATAACAACCTTAAAAAATTCAGTTCAAGACCAAGGTCATTTGTAGATTTTCTTCCCGCTGTTCTTGAAAGCACCTTTAATGACATTTTTGCCCAGATATATTTCATTTACTTAAAGCTGCAGAGAAATTGCTTGTCATCAATTACATGTTTTAGTCTAACAGAAGCTGTAACACTGGACTGGATATCTGCTGTTAATTGAGGAATGACAACTGTGTACCACTGTGAGAGAATTTGTAACTGCAATTTTGCATTATAATCAAAATACATAAAATAGATGTGCAGTTTTAGAAGCCAGTTAAGTGGCATCAATGCAGTTACAATGGTATCTAGACTATGTGGTGAGTAATTTTGGGCCATTTTGTAAAGCAGCAAGTAATGACTATTTTCATTACTGTCACAATACAAAATGTCATAAGATAATGAAAAGAGACCCTTTCTTTCTCAGATTCTAAATGATTGATCAGATTGCTGGGTTTGAACAATCTACAGTTTAAAGGGAAAAAAAGATATTTAACCAACAGACAAATAACTAAAAGACAAGTAAACCCCGCCCCTAACAAACTTTTTACCTGATTTGCTCTATTTCTTATCATTGCGAAAACACATTGTTGGTGACCTTGACCTTTGACCTACATTCACCAAAATTTAATAGAATCTATTCTGGATCACCTCACACCTCCCCTGAAAATTTCATGGAAATTGGTCCAGTAATTTTTTGCGTAAAGTTGCTGACAAACAAACAAACAAACAAACAAAAAACCCCAAACAAACCATAAACAATTTTTACCCCACCTCCTCTTCGGGGGTGGGGGATAAAAGGGGTACATTTTTACTTTTACTTTTGTGAATCTGAAACAATTAAATGTTTGTAACGAGCAAAGAATGCCACTTATGTGGTTGGTGTTTACTTCAATCTGCAAAAAGGAGAGAAGCAGCAGTGGAATGAGCAGTGGTCTGAGAGGGGAAAGCAATTGACATAGAAGAAGAAAAGAAGTAGAAATAGAGAACTACATGTTACAGTCAAATTCTTATACACACTCACACCCCCAGATTACTGTAGGAATGTTCTAGGGGTATATAAGGGTACAGTAGGACCCAGTCTCTACATTTAAGATCCTGTTTGAAAAAGCTTATGGTCAGGTTGGTTAAAATCAGACTGAACCCACAGTTCAGTCTAAGCTGGAGTAATAATGCTGGGGGAAATACAGACACTGAGTCCAATCACCTGTTTCTGGTACAACGTACCACTTCTTGTCTGTACGTGTACTTTCTAATATCTAGTTTACATACTCTGTTCATCACTATTCACCCGGTGTCCCCTTTTTGCCACTCCCCTCTGTGGGAGTGGTTACTTTTTAGGTTGTAGATGCCTGGGACCCATTGACGAGATCTGTGGTGACTCATCTGTATCCTGTCCTGACATGTGACCCCAGACCTCCTCCCCCACTCGCACCTGTCTGGATGGACCTCCTCACCCTCACCTGTCTCATCTGACTCATATGCCCCGCCCTACTGCCTCCTTACAGACTGGAACTACATCTGCAAATGGACGTCCATCAGTCCTGATGCATCTATAGTCTGTCCGTCCATGGGAGTGGATCTCTCCTTCACTGTGGTTCTCCCTGAGGTTTCTCCTTTCCCACTGGATTTTTGGAGCTTTTCTTTGCCGAGAAGGAGGGTCTAGGGATGGGGGATGCCCAGGACATTAATCCATTTCCTTCATCTGCTGTTTATTTAACTGTTGTTCGCTTATATTCAACTAACTCTGTAAAGCCCTGTGAGATAACCTTGTTGTGATATAGGACTCTACAAAATATTGAACTAAATTGAATTGAATTAAATTGAATTGAATTGAAAGCATGATGGCATGAAAATGATCTGAATCTCTCATACCTTAGCCTTGCTCTGTGATGAGAAGTGCTGCTGGACGAACAGAGCTCCCAGTGCCATACCAAAGTGTTTGTTGGCTTGTGTGAGGCAGAGTCTGCCCAGTTCTAGCTGCTGCTCGGTTCCATCGATCTCCCGTGAAAACTCGTGGATGGTGCTGCGGAAGGCGGTGGACAGATGTTCACTCAGTGCTGCCACGATGCGCCACAACATGTAGTTATGGAGAACCCTAGAAGAGAACACATGAGAATGAGCCTGTGGAATTGTCTTAGTTGAAATATACCATCTTTGATTATGTTGGACTCACTCTGTCCCTGTTAATTAAGAGAGTAACATACATATAGCCAGTGGCACTAGGATATGCCAAAACATGTGCACAACTATTTTAAAATACAAATCTAAATTAGAATAAAATACACAGTATGTGTTTTCAGTCAAGTATTTTTTATATGTAAATTTCACCCGTCTATCCTTCAAACCACTGTGACAATAGTTTTGGATTTTTCATTATAGTTTAGTTTAATTTAGTTTTGACTTGTTTTCCCTCTAATTCAATTAGTTTTAATTAGTTTTTAGAGCAGGTTTGCTAGTTTTTATTAGTTGTCCTTTTTTCCCTGAATGCTTAGCTTTAGTTTATTAATTAGTAATAGTTACTTTAGTTTTACTATTTTCATATGTTTTATCTTCCTCACCATCATATTAAAAGAAATTAGTGAGGTGTGGATCAGAGGGTTACCCTGGACACTTTATATGGGGGTCAGGTTGGGGCAGCGCATTGACTGAGTAGAGACACAAACATTTGTACAGTATGATGTATAAATTCCCTATAGCAGTTTTTTTTTTGGGGGGGGGGCAGTCCATACAGAACGTCCCTTACGATAGAATGAAAATGAAACCAAAACTTTACATACCTTCACCATTCACCTACTGACTTTTATACCTCTCTTAAACCGCTGATCTTAGACAAAATTATATGTATCCATTGGGCCCCCTCCACTGCTCTATGGACCCCCACAAATACTGGGCCCCATAAATTTGTCATGCTTACCTCCCCCTAACAGAAACTGCATTATTCAAGGTAACCAATGACCTTCTTGCTGCTTCAGATGAGATACTTAGTTCTATACTGGTCTTATTAGACCTCAGTGTGGCATTCCACACTGTTGACCACTACATCCTCCTCCAATGATTGGAACAACCAACTTTTAGAAAAGGAATTGCATTAATGTGGTTTAAATCCTATCTAACAGATTGTTTTCAGTTTGTTAATGTTCATTATGAATCCTCTCAGTGCATTACAGTTAGTCATGGAGTTCCTCAAGGCTAAGTTCTTAGATCAGTAGTGTTTAACTTATACATGCTTCCTTTAGGTAAGTTATTAAGGAAACACTCCATCAACCTTCATTGTTACCTTCAACCTTCTCAGCTCCTCCCCCTATCTGGCCTGTGTTTAAAAGAAAAAACTCACAGTGAATATAATCAATTCAACTATTTCTTTAAAGCCTTGTGGGGCAACTTTGTTGTGATAAGGGGCTCTATAAATAAAATGGAATTAAATTGACTTCCCTCTGCTCCTCCTCTTTTCTGATCTCCTCTCTCCTCCTCTTCTCCTCTATTCACGTCCAGTGTTGGGAATAATGGCATTAAAATAATAACGGTTATTGTTTTTCAGTAACAGGTAACCAAATTAATTACTATTTGAAACATTACACACAGTGAAATGTGTCGCGTTACTATGCACTGATATCTAATAGCTTTTATCCGTCCTGGCTCGCTCAGCCAGGCACTTGAGGTGTGATGTTCGCAGATGAGTCGAGTCTTTTGAACAGCTTTTTAAAGTGAATGATAAGAACCAATTAGTTCGCGAGCCGTTCTTATATTCAAATTGTCCACACTGCCTTCATGCTTCACCTGTGTACCCATGAGTCTGGGGTGTCCATGCTGCCTTCACGTGAACGACTAATAACATCTCCAAGTTTGAGTTGTCCGCAGCACCCCCCATTCACTTGAACACAGCTTTATGCGCAGCTAACTTAGGGGAGGAGTTATATGTGAGTCTGACTGATTGGACTTATGACATTTACGGCTGTATCAGGCAGGAGCGAGTGAAAAATGTGGAGGTGTGGGATTAACTGGAGCAGCATCTTCTTCCTATAAATGCAGATCGCCTTATGTGTGTTACAATACCACCCAGCAGATAGGTGTTGCCAGAGACCACAGAAGTAATGTAGGCATGCTGGAAGTAGACCAGGGGTGGGCAATCCCGGTCCTCGTGGGCTGGTGTCCTGCATGTTTTAGATATTTCCCTCTCCCATCACACCTGATTCAGTTAATGATCAGCTCATCATCAAGCTCTGCAGAAGCCTGATAACAATATAATTGCTTGCAGGTGTGATGGAAGAGGGAAATATCTAAAAGATGCAGGACACCAGCCCTCGAAGACCGGGATTGCCCACCCCTGAAGTAGACTGATCATTCTTTCAGTGAGAGGGATTTGAGTTGACTAAGATGTTCTTATGTGCTGCAGTAAAGCTAACTAAATATACATCAAGCCGGATCATTCTACAACACAAAACATGGTGTCAGAAGTCTGAACCCAGTACTCGGAGGACGGAATGAGTTTCGACGAGGTATGAAGAGAGTTATCAGACATAGCCGCAAATTACTGCTACTGTAAAGCTAACATCAAACAGACAACTAGCAACATAGCTTACAACATCCTTGCACCGGAGCAAATGGACATGAAAAGAGATGTCTACAACAATTGGACTTTTTTCCGTGCACAGTGGGAAAATTATGAGATCGCTACAGGACGGGACAAGAAAGACAAGAAAATTCGAGTGGCAAATTTGTTGACAATTGTGGGTAAGAAATGTCACCAGCTTCAAAGACACGTACATATGCCAGAAGCAGAGAGGGAGGATGTGACGAAAACATTAGAGACACTACAGAAACTTTTTTTTTTCAATTATCTTTTTATTTATTTTTAACTTTCAAGGACACATCAGACAAACAGAGAAGTAAGGGAAAAGAAGACAGACGAAAAACAAACAAAATAAAACAAAATAAGATGGAATTAGATCAGTCCATGGTCATAAATCACCCTTTAAAAATGTTATATATGCATGTCAAGCGTGTGATGAGTTAGTGTCAGAGGTCCATAAAAGGTTCCCATATCTTCTGAAAGGCTTCCTCTTTCAGTCAATGCTCACTGTTTCATCAGCAGTGCTGTGGCAAAGTGGCTTGGCTCAGGCAATGACTACTGAGTCTTGTGGACCTCTGGAATCTATCAGCTCCTACCACAAAGTGAGCCACACAACCTCTATTAAATAACCACTTTTTATATCATGGCTATGTCCATAATGTCACTCTATTTCTGAGGTTGTGATGCTGAGGTGTTTTGTATTGACAGGTGAATTGTCTGGTGTGTTACTGGGGAACAGGGGCTATGCCCGCCAGCCTTTTCTCCTGACACCATACACAGAGCCCCAGGAAGCACAGCAGACCTACAATCATGCCCATGTGAGGACAAGGGCCAGGATCCATGATATCACTGTCTTCATGACTTAAAGTTCGGACTGCCAGACTCCCAGACTGCCATCACACATGGACTGGGACAATCATGTTATCTTCCCTGATGACCACAGTGGTCGGCTGGTCAGGGACCAATATGTGTTCAATTATTTTAGTTAACATGCAAGCTTTAAATTTAAGTTAAATATGTCCTGCAGCAGCAGAGATGCATCTGAATCTGAATCTCAGTTAAATAGGTCCTGCATTGGCAGAGGAATTGTGTTTTTTTTTGCTCAATTTAAATTGATTTGGCCTCTTATGATGTTTGTGTTGTATACTGTGTGTATACAAGCTTGCAGGGAGGCTACAGCATCCATTCATTTGTTGTGTATGGATTTGTCCTGTGTTTATTTCAGTGTGCAGACATGTGGGCTGTATTCTATACAGACCTTTGAATGCGGATTTATTCTTATGTTTTATAATATGCTTTGATGTAATTGTGTGTTTTTAACCTGCCTTTTGCCATTTTTGTAAAGCACTTTGAATTGCCCTGTGCATGAATTGTGCTATACAAATAAACTTTGCATTGCCTTGCCTTGTTTTGCCAACCTATACAACAACGCAAGGGCAGTGTTGTTAGATTTTTCAGCTCTGGGACTACCTCTCCAAAAATATCATTTCAGTGCACTGTTAATACCACTGTCATGTGGACAAAAGGCGAAAACGATATTAAACTTTTGCCAATTGACATAATTTCATTGTGTGTACAGGCAGTAGTGAATGTGTAAATCAAATGTGTTACATTGCTTTTTCACTGACAGCATCAGCTCGCCTTTCCTTGACTCAGTGCAGTTTTTTTCATATTTTCACTGTGAGAGCAGGAACCACCAGGTAATATATCATTTTCTCGTATCAACTTCATCAAGGTTCCAAGCAATTTAAAGCCTTACTAAATTTTATATATATTTATAAAAAATGATTGGTTAAGCCTGAACTGTTGATATGTCCATATGTATGTGGCATGTGATAGATCTCCAAAAATCATGTTTTTACATATCTATTTTGACAAATTGACCCGAGATATACTTATTCTTACATTTTTCTGGTTTCTCACCTAAAAAAATCTTAATAGAACATTTTTATGTCGCATAACATAATCTTCTTCCATTGCTCTCTCACTCATAACTGCATTTGTGGTAAAGATAATGTCACAGTAGTTTACCCTGCATTACTAATGATTACTGCTCTTATGTGGTGCTGTATTAAACCAAGCTGAGTTGAATCAAGGCAAGTTGAGCTGATACCATCAGTGGAAATGTGGCATTACATTAGTAAGATAAAGAAAGCGCTACTGCAGTTTTACTCTCACTTTTAAAAAAATATTTTGTAATCATTTACAACCTTAAAATACAAATGTAAATGTAAAACAACAGCCCACTTATAGCTTTGTAAAGCATTGTGTTTTGCTGTAATCTCCTTCCATCTGACCCAATGTACTGTTTTTTCCCATTTGACCTCTGAGCCCGATTAAAGTCATGAAAGTTTGAAAAAAAAAACAAGAGCGAGACAGTGATCAAGAGCAAGGAGTGAGAGATCGAGAGAGTCTAACATTTAAAGAACAACTCGCTCCAATCCAGAGTGACTCACAGTGGAGAGGGGTGAGTAAGTGTCGAGTGAAAATGGATCATTCATTTATGTATTCAAGCTGTGTTTTCCCCCTCAGACGATGGAACGCTGGTGTGTCCTCATGCCCCCACTGGGCACACATCTAGTCTGCCCTGCGGGGACAAATGCCCCCCTCTTCCCCACTGAGAGGCTCCATATGAACCTCAAGGCATGTTGTTGTTTTCATACATTTTTAGTCATCTATTTATTTCCCTTATGCATGACAGATATTAAATCAAAAGCGCCTTGGCACAAGCACCCTGAGGCCCTCGCCAACAAAGCACTTGTGAAGAGAATTTAATTGACATGAGAAGGGAGAGAAAGGCAGGGTAAATAAATGAATGGGCGACTCAGGTGTCCTCGTCGTTCTGTCATCCCATCAACATGTGTTACAGTTGTGGATGATGTGCTTCATTAGCCCGTGTGTGTTCAGCTTGTTTTGTTGTCAGCTGTACGGTACAAGATAAAACATAAAAGTGGTCATACTTGAACAAATACACATCTATATTTTCTCCATGTGTACGTCATCTTTGTGGGAGTGCCCAGATGAGTAGTGGCATGTATGTAAGTCATTCATGCTCATGTGGAAGAGATGAGTAGTGTTTTACTGCAGGCATCTTTGACGAAAATGACAATAATCTTTCAGAGTAAAGAGGAATCATTCACAATCTGCTTTGTGTTTAAAAACCTAAGTCATGCTGCTAATTAATTTTGTGCAAAGTTTAGTTCCACAGAGTATGCTGTTTTGAACAGCAGTATTTAGAGATACATGGTCATCACAGGACAGCACCACCAAAAACATGATGTCTTATAAAATATGATGCACTGCTGTAGATTAAACCATCAACAAGATGTAAAGTAGTTTGAATGAGCTTAAGTTTAATTATGTACCACAGTGAAATGCAATATATGCATTAATGCAGCAGTGAAATTAATCTAAAACATCTTTTTAATGCATAAAATAATTTTTGGCAATAATATTTCCCTACATTTACCAAAGTACAATTTGAATGCAGAAATGTTACAGGTTGTTAAGTATTTCCAGTGTTATATTCGTGCTTTTATTTAAAGTGTGTTTACAACATTAATTTTGCTTTGTGTATCACTTATAAGCAAGAGAGGTGCAAATTCGGTTAAAAAAATCCTCATAAATGCACCACACTGGAGCTTTTCATTATGTGAATTATGCACGGGGGCATTTGGACTGAGGGGATAAGCGGTCCATTCATGTCGGAGTGCACACATGTGGGGGGGGGGCGGTCCATCCTTGTTGGAGGACGGGGTGTAGCGGTCTATGATTCCATGATTTTGTGTGT